>JBBJLS010000148.1:19507928-19519948 GCA_037577275.1 Bryconaethiops microstoma | reverse complement strand
TCCCTCTCTCTCTCTCTCTCTCTCTCTCTCTCTCTCTCTCTTTATTTCTCTCTCTCTCTCTCTCTCTCTCTCTCTCACTGCCCTTTCCTCCTCGCTTTGTCTGTTTACCTGTCATTAGTGTTTTTATATCTGTCTCATTCTTTTTTTTAGTCCCTTACTTCCTTGTTTGTGCTTTGCTTGTTGACAGCGGCAGAGAGGTCTAGTTATTATTATCATTTTTCTATACATTTAATTGAAATTGCCTAATTATCCACACATAATTATGTAATTATATCATTAGTCGTATAATCATGTAATAAATGACATTTTTACATGATTTATACTCTGTCAAATCTGCATCGTGAAAAATAAACGTAGCAATGACAGATGTTTCAACAAATTTAAATATTAAAAAACAGTCATATGCAAAAGTTAGTCAGAGGAAACGTTCAGTTAATTTTCTAAATAGAAATAAGTGAATGCGCGATCTGCATAATTATTCATTTGTTGAGTTTAACATACTGAAAAAAAAAAGAGTAATGTATAAAATGCGCTGTAACTTCTGCACAGGCCACACTGTATGTGAAATTCTGCAAATAAGCAGTAATTGTGTAAATTCTTTTGAAAAAGTTCTTTTCCCGCACACATTTACAAAAATGGCTCCTCAAATGACAGTCTTTTGAAAGATTTAAGGAACTGAAAGAGGTTCTTATACGGCATCACAACAAAGAACCATTTCTGGGCCCTTTATTTTTAAGAGTGTAGGAGGGTTACCAGACTGAAGAGCCTTGCGGCTCGGGGAAAGCTGTTTGTTTTGTGAGTGGTACGTCCTGGACAGTACACAGTATTGTAGCTGCAGATCATAGTGTGCGGTGTATGTCTGCGTGTGTGTGTGTGTGTGTGTGTGTGTGTGTGTGTGTGAGACAGGTTTAGATCCTGGCGAAGGCTCCGGACTGTTTGTTTCACAGCGGTGGGTTGTGAACCGTGTCTGTTTGTGCTCTGAACAGGAACCTATCCCCAAAGGACGCTGCTGCCTCCAGCCTGTTCCCTGAGCTTGGTGTACACACACACACACACACACACACACACACACACAAGTGGTATGAATTTGTCCTGCACATTCTTCCCTTCATCTCTCAGAACACACACTACCAGTCTGGAGGACGCTTTATGTTGTTGTTTAAAGTACAAGGGGTGCTTTATGTTTTTCTGCCCTAATCCTTGTTCAGTATCAGATAGCTGCCGGAACAACAGGCCCAGTGCCATGTCGGCCTGTGCTTGTTGACAGCAGCCAGTAACAGTACTCAGCACTGCTGCGTCCTCTCGCGAGCAGGGTCGCTTCGACAAAGCGCTGACATTTTTGGAAACATCTCAATCGATTTTAAAAGCATTTATCAGAACAAGGACCTGTAATCCCACCATTGGTTTCCAGAAGAAACAAAAAAGTGTAGTCAATGAAAAACAACTCATGTCTTAAATAAGCAACAACTGAAATATAGTTTGAAGCTTCCTCTGTTATCCTTTCTCATCTCTCACACTCTATCCTTCCCTTTTTCTCCCTCCGCACACACACTCACTAAAGTTTCATTCTCTCCATTGCATGTCATTCCCTGGGAACATCCAAAAGCTGCATGTGTCTCAACACGTCTGGGGCTGATGCTAACCGCTCTTCAACTTGCTCTTTCTCTCTCTGTCTTTGCCCCCCCCTCCCTTTTTTCTTTTTCTCACTCCTCCACCATGAATTTGGTTGTGTGGTTGTGTGGGCCGAGAGAGAAAGAGAGAGAAAGAGAGAGAGAGGGATATAGCCAGACCTCAGAGGGACTGGTCAAGCACATCTGTGTCTGTGAAGGGCCATTGAAACGGGGGCGCTGGAGCAGAGGGGGCAGCCGCACAAAGGCAAAATTGTCCAGCGGTCCCATTAGTCTCCTCAGGCTCAGTGTGGTCAGACTGGCTCAGCCAGACAGGATGATAGATTGCTTTGTCAGGGGTCCCAGGGTGTGCCCTGAACCTGAAGCACTTTGTTTATCTTGAATAGAAAGGGAAAAGCACAGGAATAATCTATGTCTAGCTTTTTTCTGGGAGAAAAGAAGGGAGGCAGAGAAAGAGAGAGTGTTTGGGAGAGTTGGAGAGAGTGAGAGGGTGGGAGGGGAGGGGAGGGGAGGAAGAGGAGTGTGTCAGTTGGAGGGGGAGGGGTGGGGCCCTACGGTGGTTGTCCATTAACAGATGAACTTGGCTGAAGTCCAGGCATTTGATGAGACAGTGTCATAGCCTGTGCTCTCTCTAGCCTTTTCAATCTCTCTTCCGCTCTTCCCTGCGCTCTCTTTCTTGTTGCTTTTCGTCCCCTTTTCTATCTGTTCCCGTTCCCTTCCTTCTGTTCTCACCCCATCTCGCTCCCCTTCTCCTGCTGTACCTGCCGACGATACATCAACGGTTCCTTTTTGGCTAAAGGCAAAGAACGACGCTACAACTCTCTCTGCCAGCGCACCCCTCCGCCCCCCCACCCCCCCATGCCAGAACCAGTTTAGACCGGTTAGCTGGCCTTGTAGCCAGGGCTCTGTCATCTTGCCTTACCTTGGAGGACTTCTGGAGAAGAAAAACAAAATGCGAAAAAGAAAATGAAAGGCTAGTTCTGATAACGGCAGTAACCTGTGGATCCCCCGACAGTGAATGAAAAGAGGAGGTAGTAAAGGAGGGACTCAATTTAACATGAAAAAGGCTTATCGGAACAGAAAAGAGTTACTTTGTAAAAAATTGTATTTCACCAGTGCCTGAGGTGCAGCAGTTTTACTGTGAACATTTAAAGTCTTTAAAAACTGTCAGGCAGGAGGTTGGAGGCTGGAGCAGGCGAGCATACAGGACACGGCCGGGCTTTAGAGCCACGTGTGCCGAGCTGGAAAGGGACACATATTGAGCGTGCCCTAGCTGGGGCATTTCCTCTCTGCTGCCTGTCACTGCCGGCTGTGCTCCAGCATGACTGGCTGCCTGGCCGGCGCTCGCTAAGCAGCGCGGGACCCCTGGACCCCTGATGTATGACCCACTTACTCCAGTCAGTGGCGGACGCCATTGATTTCTCCTCTTCCTCTGAGAAATGGCCAGTGAACCCTAGGCCAGTGCTGACCCAAGTCTGGTTATTCATCACCCCAGTCTTCCACCTCTTCCTTCTTAGGTCCTGCTGGAAGCCAGTTTTATGACTCAATCATTTCTTTCCTGCCCGGGCCCAGGCTTTATTTGGGATGGAAGACGCTCAAAGAAGCCCAGTGCCAATTTGTAGTTTGGCGAAGCTCTCAGTTATTGATTGAGCATGCTTGGTTCTTTAGCATGGACCACTTAACCTCTCTAAGCTTTGTAGTTGTTGATTAACCAGGTCTGGCTTTGACTCTCTGAGGGACATGCTATGGTCCTAATAGCCACTCTGGCTCCTTGGCAAGTGTGTTGCAGTAGAGTGTCTGTGGTTGTTCTCTGAGTGGAATGGAGGTCATATGGGACAGGGATGGGGCTTGGGGGGTGGGAGGGGGGGTTGTTGGGGCGTTGGTTCCTGTCTTCAGATACAGAGGGTCATAAATGTGCTCCCTCTTATCACAGGCACACCCCTCATCTCCACCTGCTGCAAGCCGTGTATCAAAGGTGAATGGCACAGAGAGAGCATAGGGCACTACTGGCCTGAACGGTGGTAAACACCTGCCTTAGTGCTCTGTTCTTATTGGCCTACAGCCCTCCAGAACCTTCATGCATCAGCACAGAAGCATTATGCTGCCAGTGCTTGTAAACGTTTGATTAAAAGTGCTAAAATATTTTTTCATACTGCATTCATAGGTTTAGTGCATCACAGTTCATAGTTTCTGGACTGTCCGTCTCACAGTCATTCCTTTAGATATATTCTACA
Source organism: Bryconaethiops microstoma (assembly GCA_037577275.1). NCBI lineage: Eukaryota > Metazoa > Chordata > Actinopteri > Characiformes > Alestidae > Bryconaethiops > Bryconaethiops microstoma. Next base: position 19,516,086 of record JBBJLS010000148.1, on the reverse strand, counting down.
TATTCTGTTATATTTTCTACATAATATATTTTTCAGTCGCTTGATTTAGTTATAGTGCATTTTCTAGCCGTCTGGACACCAATCACATTTATATGTGTGAGTGTCCGTGTGCAGACTGTAGGGAGCAGTTGGTCCAGAACATTGATACATGGTGTGGTTTTTTTTTAGACAATCTTTTTCAAACCAGCTAAATTTAACTGCAGCATTCTCCAGAGGCCAGGGCAAGCTGACCAGCATATTAACATATCTGTGTTCAGACCAACTGTGAAATAACAGGGTGAGTGGCTGTGAATGTGTATAACCTATAAAGCGGAATGTATTATTAGCGTATTAGTGAGTATTTGTGCAGAATGACATTGGTCGTGGTCTACATGGAGACGCAAAGGCATTATGCCAAACGGCTGCCCGGCTTCCGGACTTACGCGATTGTGTGTGTGTGTGTGTGTGTGTGTGCCATGTGCGGCTGCTGGCATTACTGTGAATGTTAATGTTGCGGTGTGAGGAGAGAGCGGCTGTGTGGCTGCAGTCCACGTAACGTGATCAGGGGTCAGAGAATTGCACCCCATGGTGCACATGCTGCCATGGGACAGATACAACTCAGTGAAGAAGCTGTTTGGTTTGGAAGCAAAACTTGACTGATTAATAGTTATTTGTTAGCTATTTGTCGCTGTACCTGAATAAATATGAAAGTGTGATAGCCTGTTTTCGCTTACCGGTGTTTCAAAATCTCTCCTTAAGATCAGAATTCCACTGTAAATATGTGATCAAACATCAGCTGGTGGTCCCTCCATCTGGCTGATAAATGAATCTCTGACGCAAAATTTTTGAGCCAAACTGTGCCACATGCCTTGGAAAGAGAACATTTGGGATGATTTTTTGTGTATTTCGGGCATTTGTCTATTCGAAAATAAGTTAAGGCCTGGAATTCTCAGTTCAAAGAGGGTGTCATTTTGATTTGGTTGCATTTGTATGACTTTTTTTATCACATAATTGCAGATGATTCCGCTAACAGAAAATAAAAAAAATGGCCATGCCAAATCCCTGAAGCAGTTCTTCCATTCTTTCCCCTGTGGTATCTTCTGGTCACTGAAAGTGGAGGGAGAGCGGAAGGTAGGGAGTGATCATTGTCCACAGTTCTGCTGTGGACTGGCCGTACTACTGCTAATGCCAGGAGGGAGGCTGGGCTAATGGGGTTGGCGGTAGCACAGAGTGATGTATGGATCATGTTTACTGTGGCATATTTTGTTGTTCCTGCACGGGGGCCGAGAGATTGGGTCTGATGATAAATGCACATGCCCTCCAGATCCACATGACCACCTGTGGTCGCTTGCTGGCCTCAGTGCAGCCTGCCCCCTCACTTTCCAGTGCAAGGGCATTCACAGAGGTGTAATTGGCTTGAATTAAACAGGGGGCCAAATTGCACTTCTGCTGTTATTTTACTTTTGTGTTATTCTAACCTTTCTGTGTTATTTACAGCCAGTGTGTGGCTGTGTTATCAAAGTGTGTTGGTCTATTTATTGCATAATTTTTTTTCCCACTTGTGGGACTAATAAAGGTTTATTTTATCTTATCTTATATTATCTTATCTTATCTTAATATGGTGGGAGCAAGTGCCAATACTATAATTTCATCATTTTAAAATGACCTTTGATACGTACTTTGGTCTCATAGGTGAGATATTTTTCATATGATCTATAAATCATTTTAATAAGATATGGTAGAAATAAATCACAGTACTTGGTGTATTGTATAATGTAAAGAATTGCAGTAATATCGTATAGTGATCAAAATATCAAGAGAGTATTGCATTGTTGCCTCTATGGCACTTCCCACTCCCAGGTTCATCCAATGGTAGATGTGTCTGTTTAGATAAGCAAGGATGAAGTCTCTCACTTAATGTACAAAAAGCTGCAATAAACCACTTCGTATTACCATTGGAGCTTCCCCTCATTCCTGGAGTGCACTAAAGCTGTGATGGAGTGAGAAAAGCTGGACAAAGTTTTTTGTTTATTTATCCTTTTCTTCACTCCATTTGGTTCGTGTGCTCTCTCTCTCTCCTGCGCCCGCTCTTCCTCAACTTGCTAAGACGGGTCTGGGGAATGGCTGAAGTATTTGCTGCATGCCTGGTTTCAGCTGCTTTCAGAGGCCAGAGGATCTGTAATGTTTGCTTTGGGCTGTGTGGTGTCTTGGTAAAGTGCCTTTTATTTACATTTTGCCCAAACGAGGGCTCTCTGGCCTCAGAGTTTGCAGTGTGTGTGTGTGTGTGTGTGTGAGTGAGTGAGTGAGTGAGTGAGTGTGTCCATGAGAGAGAGTTTGGGTGGCAATCCCCTGCTAATCTTCCTGCAGAAGGGCTATCAGGAGCCACATCAGTGCCCTTAATGGAACCTGATAGCTTCATCACATCTGCCAAAACACTCTGATCCTTCTTGAGAAAGTTACTTTCATGCATATTCAGAATTTGTTCAATTTCACAGCGCTGCTTTTCTGATGAGCAGCTCTCGGGCAGCCTGAAAGGGCTGGAGCGCCGGCAATATGGTTTGAATCAGAGCAGGAGCCAGTGCCAGTCTTTGTGGAGTGGTGAAGCAATACGTGTATGTGAGCTTGATCCTGCTCCATTGTCCTCCCCCCCTTTCCCGAGTGTTCTCCAGCGAAGAGTAATCAATAGCAACAGTGGCTGACTTTCTGCCTTTGTCTGCATCCCTCTGTAGCTGCTGAGACAGTTTTGACATCTTGGCGTGCCGCGGGCAACTCTTCCTCCCTCCCTCATCCTTTCTCTCTCTCTCTCTCTCTCGCTCTCTCTCTCTCTCTCTCTCTCTCTCCCTCTCTCCCTCTCTCTTTCTCTTTCCTTCTCTCAGTGTGCCAGCCTGGCTGCTCTTTGTTCACTGTTTTACGGCTCCGGCTTCCCGGCGCACACATGCACACACACGCCTGTGTAGGAGTGTTTCTCCCTCTCTCTCTCTTTCGCACCCTCTCTCTCTCTCTCACACACTTCTTCTTTTTTTTTTTTTAACTTTCCATTTTTATAACCGCGCACTGTTAAACGCATTACTCTGATTCCATAAGCCGCGCTGCTCTGCTCTCCAGAACTGACAGCATGAACTCTGACCCCTGCCAGACTTTATAGCCTTTTAACAGAAAGTTGTTAATGCCTTTGATAAGTTGCTGGTCGGCCGCATGTGTGAGGCGGCAGGCGGTGGGGTTCTGAGTAGAAGGTATGCGTGTGCGTGTGTGTGTGGACGGGGGTGACCTCAGTGCTGGAGCTGATGCTGTATCAGTAGCCGTACAGTCACTGCCTCTCCAGCTATTTTTACAGCTGTAGTAGGGCTTGTGCAATGAAGCAGTGTCTGCAGTGACACTGCCTCAGCTACTACTTCCCTATAGAGCTGCAGCTATCCGTTATTACTGTAATCGATTAAAGGTGCATCGGCCAAGATTCAAGATACTGAACCTCTAGCGGTTAAGTAGGTGAGCTACAGAAACTCTTTGGGTCCGCCTCCCGTTCCCACACACAAAGCGTGCCCCTAGAATCGATGGTGCCCATCACAGTTCATTCATGACTTCACTTTACAAGCCTATAAACACTTGCCGTTCATTTCATACCGATTTGGTGCCAGTGAGAATAGTCTTGAGGGCTTTCGGTAGTTTTCCAGCGAACTAGCAGTTTTGTGATTAAAAATGTGCTAAATTTGTTATGTAAAGTCGTTCCATTCAATGTTCAATGCTTTGAGCGTATTGAGTTTACATGCCTGTCCAGGAGGAACACAGTTTATTTTGCATCCCCTTCATTTGTAGCAATTCTCTCTTTTCTTTTTAATGTGTATTTGTGCAATTAGTAGTTTTAGAACAGTTCTGTTGGTTCGGTCATCGTGAAATGCGCACACAGTGTAAAGGACATCTTTTGTTTCAAATTAGAAGCAAAATAAATGAACTCTGAAAGAAAATGACACCTTGTTGCCTCATCATAATCACCATAGTCTGCGACTAATCGACTAATAGTTGTCACCCTACTCTCGCACTCTGGAGCTTTGTGGCCAGGGACTGGGGAGATGGCTGCAGCAGATAATCTGAGGGGGTTCTCTCTCCGAGCTGGAGCTGCATGGCTGCAGTGTTCTCTGGTCACCGGCTCTCCCTGGCCCTCTGTGGCTGACGGCCTGTTTGTTTGCGTTGTGTGAAGCTGAATGGGGCGGCAGCAGTGATACTGGCCCCTTTCATGTCCTTAAAGGCCAACTGGTCACTGGGGCCCAGCTCTGTGCCAGAGAGAGCTCTGAAAGCCTGTCTGAAACTGACACCAGCCATCACAGTGCAGAGCGACACACACACACACACACACACACACACACACACACACACACACACACACACACACACACACACACACACACACACATACAGGCTGTACCTCTGCTGTCCTCCAGGTCCCCCTCCCGGGATAGTTCAGACTGAGGGTCCGGTGGGGTCTGTAGCACCGCCACACTGTTCTGGTTGATGATTTTGAGTTTGAGTTTGGGTTTGGGCCGCCGGCGCCGGACCGAGGGAACAGAGAGACTCTGCAGCTGACAAAGACCCGACTCGGTCAGACACACGCCGTCCTGAGTGTACGTCTTCTGGAAGTCTGAGGGAGGACAAACACTGTGTAACAACACACTGCAGCACAATTTGATCCGATATTCTCATTGTATGGAGTGAATGCAACTTTAACATTGCTGCAATGGAATATGTTACAATTATATTCCTCAACTAAAGTGACTGAAGATGCAATATCGAGAGTAAACGCCCTTTAGCATTTACAGATACTGAATTAAACAGACCACGGTTTCCTGCAAAAGCAATTTATATGGTCAGTAAGTGTTTATAAAAATAAAATGCAAGTAAACAAACAATCCATTGTGATTCAATGTGCTTGTGTTAGCTGTTAGCTTTTAGCATTCCATATTCTCTCCTGGAGGAGGTCCAGTGTTTCAGTACCTGGTTTATCCATTCAGAGCTTTACTGAATAAAGTCAGGTGCTGCTGTTGGAACTGAAGTCAGTTAACCTGTGCTCTTATAACCACCCATAACTTTATCGAACATACATGTTAATACTGCGCTGTATCTATGTTTTTTGTATTTATTCTAACATTACATGGTATTATTTACTGCCAAAACACACTTACTGCCAAGATAAATGAGTTTTTGCTTCACACAGTGCAGTTTATAGCACCGTCAGTGCAGATACACACGAATTCCTGAAGAAAACTGTAATCAGTTGTAACAAAACTAACAGCCTATTTACCATATTCCTTGATTTTAGACACAATCTGCGCCACGATCGGGGGTTCGCTGATGTCCGCGAGCTTCGCGGCGGTGCCGACTGGGCCTTAACATTAAACAAAACATAAATAAATAAATAAAACACTGATCTCTCAAACACAATCAACATTACACCTTTACACAGTCATTTGTTCCGTCGTTTATTCCTGGGCACACAGTATTTTGGCCTCATCGTGGATGGATGATATCAGACGCCGCTTCGCGCGAGCGAACAGGTTGCGGCACGATTCGAAATTCAGGCCATCTGCTTTTTTAATAAAGCAGATTTGGCTCGGGCTGGGTTTTCATTGACCAAAATATTGGAGTGCCCTTCTGTTACTCGAAGGCAAGAGCAATCCATCAGCGGGGCTTCTGCTCAGTTCTGTGGATCTCGGCCCGGACGAGGAGGGCCAAACCCAGCACCTGGAGATCCGGGCTCCTCCAGGGTTTCTGTTTCAGCGCTACACACCTCAGCTCAGGCATTACAGCGCTCCTGCTCCATGATTAGCTGGATCCGAGTCTTGGGTGTGTTTCAAAGCAGGATTTCTTAGTGTGCAGGAAAACACAACCTTCACCAACAGGAGAAGAGGTGAAGGACACCAAAATAATCGATCTGAACCGGAATTCCACCGATATTCTACATTATTAAAGATGCACAGGACTGTGCAAAAAATTATACTTACATAGATTAAGGCTGATTAAGGGGTAAAACTACTGAATTTTCCAACTCACTTTTTCAAATTTGCCACTTAAATGATAGAACCTCCTGAATTGTGCCTTAAATGTAAGATTCAGGGGTTTTACACTTATGCCTTAAATCTGATTTAAAGGTAAAATTAAGGGGTTGTTTTCAGAAATTAACGCCCACTTAATTGAAATGAAGGGGTTTGGTGTAGTTTCGGGGTAAATTAAGGTAGGGACGGTAAATTAAGGTAGGGACGGTAAATTAAGGTAGGGATATGGACGGGTTTGGAGAACTGGTGATACTTGATATGCCGTGCTATGATTGTACTGCAGTATTTAAGGACATATTTTCATGTATTATAAAAACACGTTAAAAATACTTCATATTAATTAATATTAATGGCTAATAACTGAACTGGTTTCTGACTGGTCAGTACTGAAATGAATGGAACATTTCACAAACTCTGAACGACGTTGTTTACATCTTAACCCTTTAACTGTGCAGAAATGTTGTTAAATTGTTGGACTAAAACTGTTTACTAATGGAAAGTAGTGTTTAAGTTAGAGTTAAAACACTAATATTACTATAAATATAAATAACATTAATACAGTAAATAGCGGTTTTATGTTTTCTTAACCATTTCCAGACCTCTTTCCTCATGGAAGCCCAGGATTACTTTGTAGCCCCATCAGAAACCTGTTTTACTCTTTTTTACTTCATCAGATTAAATTAGGCGAGTCGAGAACAGAGCAGAAGCTTGGAATCAAACCTGTTCATCTAATCAGCTCACAAAGTATCAACTACTTTTTAGAAACTTCAAACATATTACATAGGTGTCTAAGACTTTTGCACAGTACCGTAAATAACGTAACTCAGAGTGGACTGATGAAAAGCTCCTAGAGAAACTGATTTCTTAACAGTGGTGCTGATCAATAGCTTTTAACGCCTCTAAAAACAAACACAAAGAACATTATTAAATTACATGGAACGTGCTAAGTGACACTGTATGCGATTTTTGAGACAAGAGCAGCCAAAGTACGGTCCACAAAGAAAATGTGTTTTCTTTAGATTTCCCACTATTTTTTCCTTATCAGCATTATATATGAAAACTCAGAAGAGACATATAGGTTCACTTATGGTTTTTCATCTGCACTGTAGACAAAGCGACCACTGGTTCCCACTGTAAAGAAACGTAAGTCTCACTCCATTTCAAAAGAAACCTCTTGGAACAACTGAATAATGCAGAATTGTTTGAAAAAAATAAGTGGAATTCCATTTTAGAAATGTGTCTAACTGAGAAACCCTGCTTCACGAAACACCCCTCAGGGTTGCAGCTCTCTGTGTTGGGCTCCAAATGCAGAAATGCATTCAGATTTCTAAAAAAGCAGCACTAATTAAAGCCATGATGAGGAAGGCACACTCCCACACAGCTGGAGGAACATTCCTGGGCAGAAGCTCTTCCTGAAAGTGTGCCACGATGTAAAGCATTATAAAACCATTATATTACACAATAGAATAACAGTCCAACCCAGTTGTGTTAATTCCTGCACATTTTCCGGAGTCAGTCGTTACCTTGGGAGGGGGTCGCGTGCAGTCGGCACATGGTGCAGTCGAAGCCGTCGTCGGCAGCGCTCTCCACCTCCTCGTCTGAGTTCAGGCCCTGGCAGGACGCGTGCATCCATCTACAGAGCCGGGAAACAGTTCTATTAGTTTAGAGTTCTACCCACTGCTGCGCGAGTTCTCTTCTCGTGTGTCTACGGTCCACATCCAAACTAATCCGTTACTCTGTATTGAGAGTTGTTCTTGTATTTCGCTCCTGTTGCGCCACCTGACTGCAGAGCAACTAAACATCTCCGCGCCAGGGAGACGATGTTCACATCAGTGCCGGAGTCACTCGTCTGACTTTGATTCGCTCGACAGGACGATCATGTTCGCGGTAGAACAGCACAAGCAGCGGTTGCTATGATTACGGTGACGCGGTAGTAATGAATGAATAAGGGGGGAAATACTCAACGAAGACGATTCATAAACGTGTGTAACCAGAACTGTAATTTGGTTAGTGCATTTCTTGGTTGTGTGTGTTGTGCTCTTGAGTGTCCTGCACGGCACTCTGTCCGTCAGTTGGTGCGTCAGCTGTTGGGACGCAGCCCGAGTTTAGTGTGGTTAAGTTATGGATCAACTGTC
>JBBJLS010000148.1:19469003-19481069 GCA_037577275.1 Bryconaethiops microstoma | reverse complement strand
ACACACACACACACACACACACACACACACACACACACACACACACACACTCGCACGCACACACGCATATGGAATAAAGCCAACTCTTCTTTTCACACTGATTCTGCCTTCATAGTAAATGCAGATTTTATTACCACTGATGTACATTTGAAATATTTCTTTATTGACACTTCTACTATGTTAACCAGTATTAACAACAGTGCAATAATAGACGTGATTCAGAAGTGAGTGAGGGAAACCGGAATTGTATCCGAACAGGGACTGAATGTCCCTCGACCTTTAACAAGAAACAGCCATTGTAATTTTGGCAATGCAAAATTGTGTAAAATAGCCTTTGCATGATAATAGTAAAATGTATACTAGGTTAAACCCGTGCAGGTGGCAACAATTAACTGTAATTTCTGCAGATTGTAATGATCCATAATTTACCGTCCGTAGTTGGCCTTCACATCAACCCCCTGATATAAAGTTGTGTGCAGTCTTGATTTGGCGCTGAGCTTTCAGCTGTTGGTCTTTAGTTCGATTGTCAGGAGGCAGTCGTGGGTGGCAGAGCCGTGGAGCCGCACTGGGCTGTTATTTCTCTCTGTTCAACACCACCTCTCTCTCTCTCTCTCTCTCTCTCTCTCTCTCTCTCTCTCTCTCTCTCCCTTTCTGTCTATCCATTGGCTCCTTCTCTTTCAAGCATGAGTTGAACAGTCTTGATCACCTTCTCTAGGGACGCCAGGTAATTAAAAAAGAATCTTTTTTATTTTTATTTTTAACATATGATCTTGGTCCAGCGTAATGCCATTTGGATCCAAAAGGACTTCAACGAGACCTTGAGCAATTACACTGTGTTTGTGTTGGTTCAGAAAGTTTCTGTTAGGCGTAGAACATTGAATGATGTTCCTGTGGTTTAGCATTTTAGTCTTGGGATTCTCGGGCCTGTCTGCGGCAGTGGAGTGTGAGCGCTACGCCTGTGCGTTCCTTCACAGAAAGAGGGCCCGGACGCACACACAAAACCGATGACAGCACAAAAGGGTGCGGGAGTGTCTGGAGGAGGCTGTGTGTGCCAGAGCGCCGAGCCTTCCAGAACCGCCCCTATTTGTGTGCATTAACAGGATTATCCTGCGAGCCCTCGATGGCTCCGGCCTGCCTCCCTAACACACAGCAGCACTGCCCGCTCGCCTTGTTACATGCTTTGCTGCCTATTGAAGACTTCAGAGAAACCCCCCCTGAGGAAAACAAACGAGGAGATGAAAGAGTGCACGCTGCCTGTTCGGCTCTGTTCTGCACCTCTCTCTCTCTCTCTCTCTCTCTCTCTCTCTCTCTCTCTCTCTCTCTCTCCCCTCTTGCATCCCTCCATCTACTGTTCTCTCTCTCCTACTCTCTCTCTCTCTCTCTGGCTTTCTCTCCAGGGATGGTCTAGAAAACAGTGTATGATAGCAGTTTAAAGACCTCTGGCTTAGGAGGAGAGTTCAGTCCTTCTCCCATGTCCATTTTCCCTCTTTGTTGTTAGCCATGTTTTTTTTTCTTCCTTTGTGTGGACAGCATTTTTTTTCCTAACCGCTCGACACTGCACTTTTGGGAGAAGAGCAGATAGCTGGGGAAGTGAAACATAAGGTGCTCTTTTTAGTGGTGCTAATTTGTGCAGTTCAAACTGCCACTCATTACCCCTTGATAAATTTCCAGTTCTCCACTTTCTGTGAGTAAATAGAGCAGGTCTTTCATTCTGATCCTGTTTACCTAAAATGCTTAGGAATTCATTTAACATAACTTTCAGAAATGTTTTAGCAGCGTTTCACAGCTCTCAGTTTTGATTTTTCTACATTTTTATAACATACGAGTAAGTTACATTTACATTTAAAAGACCTGTATTTGATTTAAGCAGTATGCAGACATTTTAAAATGTACATCTCATTCCACAGTCCATATAGTCCATACATGTTAAGCTGCTAAAACACTGTGAATTTTTAATTCACTGTATTTGTGTATCACAGATTTCCCCTTGATTCAGCCTACATCAGCTCTGCCTATTTACATGGAAGTTATAAGAAGTATTACAGCCCCATACTGCCTTTTGAATGGGGCACAACACAGGGCAGCCAAACAGAACCGAGGTCATTTACATATATCAGCTTTAAAGGCACAGTAGCAAGAACCGTCTGTTTAATTCTAAAGGGATCAGGACAGATCAGAAAATGGTAATGTAAGCATAATGTGTGACTGCTTTTGGGGACATTTGGGGACATAACACTATCATAATAAGTGAAAATAATCAGAGAAAACATCAGAGAAATAAATCAAAGACAAGAGAAATGTAGGGTATTGGCCTTTGGAATCACATGACCTTTAATATATTTTAAAGAGTAATAAGTAAGTTTAGTGTCATTTATAATATATTTAGTAAATTAAGTATAAATGCTTACAATTTGAGAAGTAGGAAGACGTGTGTCAGGAAAAAGTTCTTTGAAGAGTGTCTCTCCTGGTCTTAGTTGCTGTGTGTGAGATGTAGAAGAGCACATCACCTTCATACCTTCATACCTTGATCTGTGTGTGAGTGTTAGAGGGGAAATGACAGAGAAAGAGGGAAAGAGAAAAAAACAGAGAGAGAGAGAGGGAGAGAGAGAGAAAGAAAGAGAGTTCCTAGGAAAGAAAAAGAGAAAATGAAATGTGTTTTTAGGTAGGAAGAGATCAGTAGAGCATCAAAATTTCTACTGAAAAATCACAGACAAAGAATCTTTCATTGACGTGCAGTGTGTGGTGCTTGGCTGGTGTGTGTTTAATGTTGAAACACCCCCATTCCCTGCCTGCTTTATTATCTAATCTTGTAAATGAGCTGGTGGAGGAGCTGAGTACATTTAATGAGATTACAAATGAATTGTGAAGCAAATCATAGGTCACTGTCAAAGTGCCATTGAAAGTCAATTATTGTTTTAAATGTCGCTTTACTGTCACAATGGTCTACATACTTCACTGTCCTGCTTCTGAGAGGGGAGCTTTTTCCCTTCACTCTCTGATGCTTATAGCTTTCCTGTCTCGCAGTTTGAATGTAATAGCGAATGAACGCACTCGTATGAACACACTGGTTCAGATTTTGGCTCATTGCAAATGGCTAATTTATATAGAACTGTAGACTCATTCTACAGAAGGAACACATGGAAGTTGTAAGTGCAGTGCCTCCCCAGGACTTGGACAGGCGCTTGCATGGTTCCTCCCTGGTTTCAGTGTGCTGAGATGTGCCAGAGCCTCAGTAACAGTGCCGTTAACACACTGTTATTCATGCTGTCTCTGCCCCCACCCCGGCTCTCCACTGGCACTACTACTGTAGTGTTTTCATATTGTGTTCGTGCCTCGCACTCGCCTATTTCTGTACATGAATGAAAGACAGCACTCAGCTGGGAAGGCGCTATTGTTTGCTTTTACAGCCTTGCTGCTGAGCAGCGCTGCGAGTGGAAATGCCTGCATGCAGCGCCGGCCCGAGCAAAGCGCAGGGATGCTCAGAATCCCTGCCGTGCTTAGAGACAGAGCTAACCCTTACCGGGGCGTCTTCAGCCGCGCTGCCTGCGCTTTGTTTGGGCCTTCTGAAAAGCTGAGCTCCGCCGGGCCTTGGCCTGTGGTGCCATTCGGGAGCATGTTTTTAATAAGAGCCGTGTTTACTGCCATGTGATACTTTCATTAGACGGCGGAGCGGCTGCTGTGGGGGGCGTTTGTGCAGGCGGCCGTGCCGGGCCCCGGGTCTTGGGCTAGAGAGGAGGGAGGGAGGCTTCATGAATGATTAAGCCCAAATCGGTAGTGCCTCTCTCTGGCCAGTGAGAGCCAGGGGGCTGATGAGGGAGGGAGTGGGAGCAGACATAAAGAGAAGCTCCGTGTGTGTTCAGCTCCTTAGCCATTCTCTCTCTCTCTGCACTTTCCACAACCCATGGTCCTCTAATCATTTTTTTAATGGACTGCAGAAAGATTTTGCCTTCTGGTCCAGTTGGCTTGTTTATTTAATAGGGTTTTTTCTTTCATTGTCCACAACGAGACTTTTCACAAGATTTAGCTGTAATTTTCATCTCCACTGTCCTACAAAGTGGACTAACTGAAATCTCTCTGTTGTTTCCCGAAGGTAAAGATGAGCCCAGCAGCTACACCTGCACGACCTGCAAGCAGCCATTCAGCAGCGCCTGGTTTCTGCTGCAGCACGCCCAGAACACTCATGGCTTCCGCATTTATCTGGAGAGCGAACGCGGGAGCCCTCTCACGCCTCGGGTGGGTGCCCCATCTGGGATGGGCGCCGAACACACCTCCCAGCCTCCATTACATGGCATCCATTTACCTGAGGGCAGCCCTTTCAACTTGTTACGGATACCCAACTCTGCCCGTGATGGACCCGCTCTTCGGGAGGGACGTTTCCCCCCAACTCCCCCACTCTTTAGCCCACCACCCCGGCATCACCTGGATCCGCACCGCATGGAGCACCTGAGCCCGGAGGAGTTGGCACTGGCCACCCATCACCCGAGTGCCTTTGACAGGGTGCTGCGCCTCAACCCCATGCCCCTGGATCCCCCAGCCATGGACTTCTCTCGTAGGTTGAGGGAGCTGGCCGGCAACACCTCAGGGTCAACTCCACCCCTTTCGCCCAACCGGCCCAGCCCTATGCAACGGCTGCTACAACCATTCCAGTCGGGAACCAAGCCGCCCTTTCTATCCACCCCTCCCCTCCCCTCCATGCAGTCCCCGTCTGGTTCCCAGTCCACTCCGACTCCACTGCCCCAGCAATCCAACACCCCTATGAAGTCCAAGGCCTGCGAATTTTGTGGAAAGACATTCAAATTCCAGAGTAATCTAATAGTCCACCGGCGAAGCCACACAGGCGAGAAACCCTACAAGTGCCACCTGTGTGACCACGCCTGCACACAGGCCAGCAAACTGAAGCGCCACATGAAAACGCACATGCACAAATCGTCACCCATGACAGTCAAGTCCGATGATGGACTCTCCACGGCCAGCTCACCTGAGCCAGGGACCAGTGAGCTGGTGGGTAGCGCCAGCAATGCCCTTAAGTCTGTTGTGGCAAAGTTTAAAAGTGAGAATGATCGTCTGATTCCAGAGAATGGAGAGGAGGAGGAAGAGGAGGAAGAGGAAGAGGAGGAGGAAGAAGAAGAAGAGGAAGAGGAGGAAGGAGAAGAGGAAGAGGAGCTGGAACGGGAAGGCACCCGCAACAACTTCCATTTTGGCTTGAATCTGGAGGCTGCTCGGCACCACGAGAACAGTGGGGGACGTCTGGGCGTGACTGAGGATGGCATCCCGCGATCCCTACCCGAGGTGATGCAGGGCATGGGTCTGGCAGCCAGCATGCAGCACTACAGTGAGGCCTTTCACCAACACAAGCGGGGAGCACTTAATTCGGACAGTGATGCGCACAGGGACATGTGTGACGAGGACTCAGCCCTGGAGTCTGACCGAGTGCAGGAGGGCTGTGGCTCGGCCATCAATGGCCGGGGTTCATCCCCCAGCGAATCAGCTTCCGTGGGTCTGTCCAAGAAGCTGCTGCTGGGCAGTCCCAGCTCCCTCAGCCCCCTTTCAAAACGCATCAAGATGGAGAAGGACTTTGACCTCCCCACTCCCACTATCCCCAACACCGAGAACGTGTATTCCCAGTGGCTGGCTGGCTATGCTGCCTCTCGCCAGCTCAAAGACCCCTTTCTGAATTTTGGGGATTCCAGACAATCGCCTTTTGCCTCGTCTTCAGAGCACTCCTCAGAGAACGGCAGCCTGCGTTTCTCCACTCCCCCGGGGGAGCTGGATGGTGGCATCTCCGGCCGTAGCGGAACAGGCAGTGGGGGGAGCACACCACACCTTGGGGGTCCTGGCCGGCCCAGCTCAAAAGACGGCCGGCGCAGCGACACTTGCGAGTACTGTGGCAAAGTGTTTAAAAACTGCAGCAACCTGACAGTGCACCGGCGTAGCCACACAGGCGAGCGGCCCTACAAGTGTGAACTCTGCAACTACGCTTGTGCCCAAAGCAGCAAGCTCACGCGGCACATGAAAACGCATGGGCAGGTGGGCAAGGACGTTTACAAATGTGAAATCTGTCAGATGCCTTTTAGTGTGTATAGCACCCTGGAGAAACACATGAAAAAATGGCATAGTGATCGCGCCTTGAACAACGAAATTAAAACTGAGTAGTGATGGTGAATGGAGGCACACCTGCCAGTTAACAGCAACCCTCTCCCAAACCCAACCCTTGTAGATTTTCCCTGTTTGGCTAGTCCAGTGGAGGCTAAGACAACGTGCTTGGCGCCACCAGCACACCCTTCTTCATTTACCGTTGAATGCATGTTCTGTATCGGGGCAATACTATTGCATTGACGCAAACTTCGAGCCTTTCTCTTGTGCAATAATTTACATGTTGTGTATTTTTTTCTTTTTTTCTTTCCCTTTTTTGATAATTAGACAGCATGCATGGTATGTTTTGGCTATTTTTTAAAAAAGTTGTCCCTGGTTGGTTAGTTGTTGAGTAAATGTGTTGCTGTTTTCTTGTTCTGTTTTTTTATTCAAAAAAATGAGAAGAGAAAAGAAAAAAAAACAACCATGCTGCATACATTCTGTAAAACATATCATGTACAGTTTTGTGTTGTAACATGGAGGACAACAGTCTATTGCTTAAACCCTCTTTGGAGGGGCTGGGAATCGCACTTAAACTAATCTTTCAAAAAGATGTTCTGTCCACATAGGGTTTAAAAATATGAATTGGCCCCTATTATGGAATATAAAGTATTGACAGCCTTTGAATTTCTTAAAAAAAAAACAAAAAAGTGATTACAATTTGAATTTGTACTATCATTTGGTAAAACAAACAAAAAAGAGTGCCTTGGATCTTGAAACTGCATTGGTTAATCTTCCTATCTGCTATAAGCTTGGAATCTCAGCCAGATACTGGAAATTGATTTATTTGATTCACTTAAGGTTCTTGCATCAAGTACCTGACTTTGACAGTCTACATGGAAATGATGATAATCAAAAAGCTAAAAGCTAATTTGTAGTTAATCATCATTAGCTACCTATGACACACGCATCCTTCTGTTGTGGTATCCGGATTGTGCACGGTACATCCAGTATTGTGTGGGACTCAATAATGTTTACTCTCCATTTAAGGGTACTGTACTCAGCGGTACAGGTTTTTATTCCACAATCATAAGCTCTCATAAGCTAGTTTGTGAAGATTCTGTTCTCAGTAGCACAGCAGTTTTTTATTTTTATTTTATTTTTTCATAATTTGTGTACGTGTGTATATCAGGTTGTGTGAACATCCACTGCATAGGTACATTTGTGCGCCTATACGATGAAGTAATGCGGTGTTTTCTGAAAATTCCTCGTTGAAGAATGCATCTGAATATTTTACGTCTCAGTGATGATTAACTATGAATTGCTTACAGGTCTGAATCAAAATCCTCAAAAGAATATCTTTAGCTATGACTGCAGTACTCGATACCTGTGTTCCCATAATGATTCGCTCATCCTGGGACAGCGAGGGGACAGGGATAGAGGGAATGACCAGTACAGATGACTATTGTGTGTAATATGTGTTGAGGAGATTTTTTTCGTTTGCTCTGGTGAGTTTAACATCCAGCCATTTCTGATGACCCACGTTTTCAGTGTTCAGATAGCACTTGTCACTCGGCCCCTTCAGTCTGTGTCTGACGCTCTGATTGGTGGTATAGCGGTTGAGTATAAATTAAGACTGCTTGCTTATACAGAAAAAAAGTGCACTGTTAAGGTTTCCCAGTTTACAGGTATTCACATGAGGGAAAACTTCCTATAATGCTAAAAAAATAAAATGTTAATAAAAAAATTACAGTGTCATTGTTTAACATAACAAGGCCAATTTTGCCCATCCCCCAAACCCACCCCCTAGAACCTATACACCCCCCCCACCCCCCCACCTTACAGAAAGCCCAACTCCAATATGATGCGTCGGGGCATAGACCTCCTGTCAAACTATGGACGATTGAAACTTGCTGCTTTCACTGCAAGAACATTTTTTTGTACAAAAACGTTTTTAAGTATGAATATAAAACAACATTTTTTAAAAAAAATAGCAATTCATTATCTTAGGGGAAAGCTGTATTTAAGTTTGTTGATGTTTCTCTTTCCTCTTTGTCTTGGTGGTGTTCAAGACTTGATCACGATATATATAGAATGGGAAAAAAATCTGTGATAATTTTTCTTTTCTTTTTTTTTTTTTTTTTCTTTCTGTTTTCTTTGTTTTTTTTCTTTGTTTTTTTTTTGTTTTTTTGTTTTTTTCCACCGTGGCTCTTCACAGCTCTTCAGGTCAAACGTAACTTGCATTGGGGAAAGGTTTAAGATTATATATAAATATATAATAGAGAACTTAAATATAGGAAAATGCACACTCATGTTCAATTCCTATGCTAAAACACATTTATGATCTACTTTTTTTCTGTATTTCTAGAATGGTATTTGAATTAAATGTTCACCTAGTGTAGGCACTATAGTATTTATATTGAGGCTTGTATTTTTAACTGTTGCTTGTTCTCTCGAAAGGTATTATTGTACCTTTTTTGGTAGTGGAAAAAAACAACAAGCTGCCACAGTATATTTTTTTAATTTGGCAGGATAATATAGTACGGATTATTTGTATGTTTAAAAAAAATGAAATTAAAAAAAATCAATAAAAAAAATAACTAAAGTATGTGGCATTGTATAAAGGAGGCCATCTAATGGTTTCCCTGAGGAGTCTTTTGCGAATGTCCACACTAGCTAAAACAGGTGGTTGTACATATCTTTTTTTCGGTTCTTTTTTAGACTCTCCTCTTCTGCTGCCATTCTGTATGCAGTAATGCAAGCTGATGTTGGGTTCTTCTGTAGTGTGCTTCTCTGTCTTCTCACCTATCTCACCTGACTACATTCCAGCATCTTAAAGAGAACAAACTTCATATGCAGTAAATACCAGTACAGAAATGAAAAATCCTTCAAATAAATGAATTGAAAATAATCAACGTTTTGCAGGTTTGTTTTGTTTTTTTTTTGTTTGTTTTTTTTTTTTTTTTCATTGCCAAATACTAAATGGTGCTTTATATTTAGATTGGGATGACTTTCATATGCAAAGCATATTTAAAAATGAAATGGAAATAATGGAAAAGCCCGCTTGAGTTCATACTTTTTTGTAAATGGCAATGCGGAATATTTTGTTATCAGCCTTTTCTATTCCTGTTCTGAAAGCTGTTTGTTGTAACTTGAACTTGAACTTTATCTTTTACAATGGGAGTCACTATTTATTATTACTTAAATGCTCTGTTCAGAACAGAGACATGGAATGGATCTTTTGTGGTTTTCTTTTTTTTTTTTTTTTTTTTGGTTTTGTTTTTTAATTTTTGTTATTATTGTTTTCCTTTAAAAATGACCAAAGGTCATTGACAACTTTGCTTTTTTTGTTGTATTTGTTTCTGGTCTATGTTGAGGTTTATTGGAGAAACCACTGTCTGTGTTTTCTGGCAGTTGTCTGCATTATCCTGTTCACACACCCATTTTGTCCCTTTATTGAAAACAATTAATAAAAAAAAAAAAAATTAAAGTATCACTTTGTCGATACAATTTCTGCTAGCTGTGGGGGAAAAAGGGATGTCACTGTCCAAAATAAATCTCCAGTACGGAGACAGTACAGGACGACACAAACACATTCTTCACTTCTGTATGCGAAGACTTTTTTATTACAAGACATTTTGGAGCATTTCACTTGGTTCATTCATCATAAACATTTCATGCCACGTAAAGGGCAGCGGCGGCGTTCAAATGATGTAGAAAAACACGAAAGATAAAATAAGAAAAAAAGCAGATGATGAATCATTGTGTATTCCTCTGTCAGTGCAGTGATGGAACGCTGTCTGAAGAGACTCCTCCTCTCGTGTCCTGGTCTTTGCTCTGGTTTGTTTGATAATTAGGCTGGATTGAGACCGCAGCTCATTTGCTCACGTGACGTGCTGTGTCACCCTACCTGCACCCTCAGATCAAAGGAGCAGCTTAGCAGGCTTACTTGCTGTCTCTCAACACACACACATGCACGCACATGCTCCTCAATATGGAAACATACACAAACATACACACACACACACACACACACATCTCTTTTGTGTCTAGCTTAAAGATATATTAGAAACAGTCTTTTGTGTTCTCAACAATGAGGCCAGAGGCAATGAACGTCTGTCTAGATGGGACAGTAAATCATTTGGCATACCATTAACCTGCTACCAGACCTTTTCAGTGGTTTTGTGTCATCTCATAGAGTTTATATTCAGTTTTACTTTAAATTTAAATTTGTGTGTGTGTGTGTGTGTGTGTGTGTGTGTGTGTGTGTGTGTGTGTGTGTAAGGTGGGTGAGACACCCTGCTCAACCCTCACTAAATAATAATTTAGTGTAAATAAATTAGTGCCATTTTGCTTAATGATATACATTAACAGACTTATAAAATCTTAAGCTCCAGGGCCCTTCACAAGTTTACTGGGAATCAATACAATGTTTATGTATGGATCCGAATCCATTTTTAATACATGAACAAAAGAAAAACCTGTACAGTAGAGAAAAGAAAAAAAAAGAAAAACCTGTACAGTGAGTTTAGCCATTTGCCTTTCCATGTGTTTTATAGTGCAGGATTTCTTGAATATGTTCTGAGGATTGTGGCATTTTTATGCCTGTGCAGCACTGATCTAAAAGTGTTGTTCCAAAAACCAAGCCTGAAAATTAATCGTTAATTTCACCATAAGTAGTCGCTAACGGAAACACTGGGACTAAATTTAACATTGAAAGGCAGTTCCGCTGATTTTTCAAAATCTCTGCATTATTAAGTAGTTAAAATGCAAACAAGGTAATTCAGAGAAGTTTGATGTGAAATCTATCATCCTAGAGAAACTTAGCCAGTCAGGATTGCTCAGAATGGTGGTGATAGGAACCAGACGAAGCAAAGAATTTGAAGTCTTCGCTTTTTTATGTCAAAGAATTCTGAGACTTTTTTCAACAATTTTACAATCATACTTTAGCCTGAAACATATTTATGGTCATTCTTGGTGGTATTACATATACCATATGTAAAAAATGCTATTTTACATATTTCTGAAACCCGAAGACACATGTGGGCCATAGAATGGTAAATACAGTTAGTAAAATTTGTAGACACTGCAACCCTGTGGTTTCTCTCGCTACCATTGAAAAGAAACCAGAGCTTCTCTGCAATACAGTTTAACTGTCAAAACTGTGAATAACGGTGTTCATATCCCAACCACAAATTTATATCAATCAGTGGAATTCCCTTTCTCTGGCTGTTTGTATCTAATGTTTGTGATATAGGTTTCACACTAGTGCTCTGTTATGGGGCCGTGTAATAGCCCTGCCTCATTTCCACTATGCTAGTTATTTCTGGTGTGCTCTATTCATTCTGCGGTGCGGGAAGGTGAATGGGCCAAGAGCACAAAGTAAATGCATCTTAATAGACACTGACCACTGAGTTAAAGTCAGGGTAATATGGCTTCCTGTCCTGAACACAGCTATAGCCTCGCTTGCCGGACGTTAGCAGAAAGAGGAAATGGGCATTAATCATGCATTACCATTGACTGCACTGGTCCTAAGCTGTGTCCTTGCTCACACTCAAGCTCTTGGCCAAGCCTTGGCAATGGATTGAGCTGTCTAGTTGGTCAGTAGGGTAAAGAGGTGAAGTGTCATTTTATCCTTTTTCCAATAAATCTCGGAGATGGTACTGCATTACTCCACCACCATTTCTCCCCATATACAATCCTTCCCACTGGACACTGACTTTGTGAATGGAGGTCGAGCACTGGCACCGCAACTTGTACCCCGACTGCTATCTCATTAAAGGAGGAATCATTTTCTTTACTGTTGTGTTTTCCCCCTCAAGCTCAGAACAATAGATAGATAGTTAGGAGCAACCATGTGTGTTCCATGATTAGATTTGTGAGGGATAATTAATCACAAATGGTGCAAGGGAGGAAAACACAAACACACACACACACACACACACACACACACACACATACACACACACACACACACACACACACACACACACA
>JBBJLS010000148.1:19410906-19426314 GCA_037577275.1 Bryconaethiops microstoma | reverse complement strand
TATATATATAAATTATGTTTCCAATGCTACATATCTAGACATGGGCTAGATTGAACGCTTTCAATCAACCTACATTCTGATGATGGACCTCTAAAGTCATGCATCCTTTTGTAGTCAGAAGCATGCCCATCGAGGACCTCCAAGTGTAAGAGTTTTTTTTTTCTCTATGGAAAAACAAAAGGTTGATGAATTGTGAGGTTGAAATGTACATTTTGCTCCAGATAAAAACACCACATCTGCAGAATGTTCATATTAGCTGTATTAATAGTACAGTATGGTGTTTCGTTACTCGTATGACTGTTTAAAAGGGTTTAAATTGAATAAAAGATGTGAAAGGCACAAAGACAAATTAATGTTATCCTGAAAACTGTTCAGAAAGCATCTCCTCTCCTGATGCTCTATCTTCTTGCACTACTACCTACATAAAGATTTTAGAACTCTCCTCTGGTTCTCACACTGTCCTGAAACTGGTGTGCTTCCTCATAACATAAGTTGCTTTGGATAAAAGCGTCTGCCTAATGAATGTAATGTAATGTAAAGTAATGTACTTGCTAGCATATTATTATGACATCTGTATTAACTGTATTTTTTCCATATAATTTCACAAATTACTTCTTTGTGGTCATGTAACACTATGTTCCGCTTTGCAAAGGTATCACAATCGAGGTCTTCAAAGGGCAGAGGTAGCACTTTTCTCGGCTGTAGCCTAGCTTTTGGAGAGCAGCCAGGGTCTCCTTAAACTCCGTCTCTTGCTAGTTCGGTAACCTATTTCAATGTGGGTCGGCTGCCGATTCTGTTGTTTGAGAAGGGATGGGCTTGAGAATGGGAAAGGGTGGACTGGACACAACACGCTGTGATCTATATGCACAACATATTTTCCATAATTAGTTATTTCCAAAATTGATGATGATTTACTGTATATGTATAGTATATTAATATAGCTTACCCTTTTGCACATACCACAGATTCATAGATTCATATATTACCATATTTTGCCTGATTGCACTGTTTGTTGTCTTGCACAATGTTTGTCTTCTCTGTCTATTTTTGATCTAATCTTATTTCTTCTATTGCACTAAGTACTTGTATGTACATTGCAGATCCAGAGTTCTCGCCATTTCGTTTCCCTGTCTACTTGTATATGGTGAAATGACAAATAAAGTTCACTTTGACTTTGACAATAGCGTCCATTCGAGTTTTTATATAAAACAAACTGAACATATAACAAAATGTAATAATGATTACAATCAAAGCTATGCAATATATTTATGATCAGATTCCACGGGTGCAATATGCATTTGTCACAGGCATCAAAATGCCCACAGACCACTGATATAGTCAGGGCTGTAATACACACTCAGGAGTGCCAGGACTGAGAAACAAGTTCTGTTAGTGCCAGCATGTCCAACAGAACGAAACAGCTTTAACAGTAGCTATTTGAAAATGATATGTGTAGTTAAATCGGTCCCCCCTGGCTGTTAGCAGGTGACTGTGGAGTTTGTGTGGGACAGTCAACTGATGATGCAGGGCTTTGAGAAAGTGCTCACAGCATACAGCTGAGGAGCACTGCCAGTATTTAGGGCTCCACCAGGACTGATCTTCAGCTCCATGATGCTGTAGATTTGATGGAAAACCTGAGTTTTCATCTGAGAAGAATGCAGTGCTGACCCCCCTCTCTCCCTCCCCTTCCCTCACCTCAGCCCAGCTACTAAAATAGCAGCATGGCGGAATGGGCTGTGACCCCTTCACCTCGCAGTGTTAGTCTCGGTTATGGTGCAGATGCCTTTTTCCCCCTTCAAAGGTTTGCTAATGCTTCCCTGAGGATCAGGGCCAAAGTGTGTGTAGAGTGTCCTCTCTGTCTCTCTCCCCCTCTCTCTCTCTCTCCATGCCCCCCCACTCTTCATGGCAGCCAGGGGGAAGAGAAATAATTCAAACTCAATGCATATTGCAAGCGCTTTGGTCAGTGCTTCAGCCGGCAAGTAACGACACATTAGTTTTTGTGGAGTGACCCAGGCCAGCTTACACTCCATGGTAAATAGCCTGGACCTGAGACAAACTTCGTGTGGGCCCTGCTATGCATGCCTTCAGAGCACAGCCAGCTATAAAGGAATTTTCAGCACAAAGAGAAAAGCCCGGGGGGTTGGGGTGGTGGGGGGAGAGGGAGAGAGAGAGAGAGAGAGAGAGAGGAGGAAGGGGAAAAAGAAGAAAAAGAAATAGCATCCCTTTAGGTAACAGAATTTCTGCATTGTTTAATATTTAATCACTTTGCCTTCCAACATTCTGATTTCTTTTTGCATATTCTATATATAAATATATAATTAATGTCTGAGAAGCACATAAAAGAAAACAAAATTCTCACAAGAGCTGGAAAAATCATTTGTTGTTCTGGAGAACAAATTAATGCATCTGATAAAAGGAGATGCTGAGGCGATGTTTTTTTTTTTTTTTCCCCTCCTCTTCTTTCTCCCCGTTTTCAGATCATAGATTCTTTTGTTTCAAAGGAGAGGTTGTTGGTCATTTGGCAGTGTTTTGATGGAGCATTTTGCTTTTCCTCTAGGTATACCTTTCCATCTAGGTGGTCCTGGGGATTCGATTCTTTTTTCAAGCCTATTCTGTATCTTTTCAAGACAGGGTTTCCACGCACCGGCCTGTCTTCAGCCTTTCTCTCATTCTTTTTGTCTTAACACTACCACAGTCCCCGGTTAAATGAAAATACTGCTGTTTCTTTTACATGGATGTCAAAAATAGGTCAAAGTTCCGCTCTGAAGGACCTCGCTGTATTTACTGGCAGGGCTAGAGAGTGGCCATTGTTCCTGTGGTCACCGAGAGTTTATTGCAGCTGCATTGCTGGGGCAGTAATCCTCTTCCTCATTGTCCGTGGTCATCATAGTCCATGCTGAAAGCGTATGCTCCATCCCCGCCACCTCTGGTGTGCCCTACTCTCAGGGATAGCGGCCGTCTTTGCTAATCGCCCCATAAAGATTAATCTCCTTCCCTCACTCCGCTCCTGTAATGTTGTCACAGCTGCCCAGCTCAGATGTAAATAGGTTTTTTAGCAAACCTCCATATTCCATTCAGCACCGGTCACTAACAACCTGCTGTGTATGTGGAGCATTGACACCCCAAGCGCTTTTCAGTCTTCCAGTTATCCCCAGCATGCCCCCTGGCATAGGCCAGCAGCCCCTCCACCACTGCTGTGGCGCTACGCTGCTGCACTGCCCCCGGCTCTACTGACACTCACTAGTGACCAGAAAACCGACATCTGACAAAAGTGTGGGCTCATTTTCTGTCTCCTCCTGTTGTACCACCACAGTCATACCTGTCTGGAATGTGTGTGGCTGCAGTGTCGAGAACATGCGTGAAGCATTTATATGTGCCCACACACAAACACAACAAAAAATAATCAGTTAATTAGTATGAAAATGTCAAACACAAATCAGGACGGGTGTTTATTAGTAGGACTGTAATAATCTGAACTGAATGCACAGGCTCGGAAGCACTCGGGCCTTATTTTAATGGATCATCATTGACTCTATTAAGCTCAAATATATCAAATCCTTTCTTAAGGCTGATTTTCACTGTGTTATGTTTATCTCACTGCTGTAGAGGTGGGAAACAAACAATACCTATGACGGGTGGAAGTGAGTCAGATTTTCAGAAGCAAGCAAGCAGTTTGAATGTAACTAGGCAATTCAGCACCTATTTGAAATATTGACTGCAGTCCAGCTACTCAGCGAATCCAAAAAATGTCTGAAATCTCTGGTGAAGCTGCAGACTAAAATGCAGTGACAGAATTTCAAAGTGTCCAAGATAACAATATTGTATGCGTTGAATAGACCTTGGTATCGAATACTGATGCTGAAAAATCTGTTTCACAGTGTGGGTGTCACACTATCAGCATACTAAACTCAAACTAATTTCACTAGCATTTTAAGGCAATGGCCAGCCAACCATATTATATCTGAAGAGAATTGGTTACTAAATGTATTTACAATTTAAGATTCAGTATAAACAGACACTTAAATTACTCAGGGGCAAAAAACTGGGATACTGTTACATTATATTATTTTCTCAAGTCGTCCTCTCAATAAGAGGCATGCACTTGTGTGATAACAGATCGGTAAGACATTTAAATAACCATGTCCATGATGTAGGCCGACCAATCTAAATTTGGTGGAGGGAGCACAATCATCTAAGCGGGCATCTCATGTAGTGTGGCTTAGAGAGAAATACAGAGAAAGTGTAAGGCAACTCTCAGTCTGCCCAAACCAGCCGTTCTTCCAGGAACTGCAAATGGCCTGACAATCTGTTCTTCCTCTTTTTCATCCTCTTTTCCTTCTCTTTGAAGCTCCAAGGAGGAAGAGCTCATAGCAGGTAGCAGGGAATTTGTCCGGCTTTGACATTGCAAATGCATTTCTTAGCCCTCCTTTGAGCGCTGCCTTATCGATATGAACACTAAGCTGTGACTGCTCTGAACTCCTGCTCTTTAGAACTGGGCCCACACTGATGCTGCCAGATGCAAATTTGACCAAAACAGACGCCTGATAATACTATTGACATTTGGGGCTTGCGGTTATATGAAAGCTGGATGTGAGAGCACAGACGCAGAACACACAACTGCACGGACACACAAACACACACACACACACACACACACACACACACACACACACACACACACAGTCCGAAAGCAAGAAGACTCACTACATTAATGTGTATCATGGTATGCTGTCCTATACTGAGACCGTATCCTTGGGGAAAATTGTCCAATTACACAATGTAAACCCCCCGTAGCACATCCTTGCTCCGAAAGCCATGCCTATCAGGTGTGCAATGCTTCTGGTTCCCAACTATATTTCTCCTTCTCATTCATCTTTAGCCATCATGAAAAGCAGATTCTTTTTTATACTACTGGCTACAGAGCCTGTGTGATACTGTGTGTGGAGTGGCTAAAGCAGCCTTTCTGCTCCTCTGTAATCTTCAGTGTGGGCAGTGGGAGAATCCAGAGCTTTCGCCTAGGGCTTTAGCCTGTACTGAAACGGCTAGCCATGGCTGCATAGGGCTAATTGTGTCTGGGATTAAAGTGCTCTACTAAAGCAGATTAAACTCAAGGCTGAAGTCAAAGACAGCGCTAAAACATCAGTTATAAAAAGACTGAGATTTATAAATGGGTAGGTGAAGAAAGATATCCCAAGGCTTATGAAAGACCACTGCAGAGGGAAAGCGTGTTAAATTTATCTGTCGGAACCTTGCTGGGCTAAGAACGTATGGACAATGTGAGCTATATTCACAGAAGAACAGGCCATGAATGCGCCGAATACGATGATTGGTTCATCTGGTCGCTTCACTTCCGAATTATCAGTTTGTATCAGCAGTCGTTCTTTTCCCAAAAAATGTAAAAAATGAAAAAAGAGAAGAATCTGCCAGTGCAGCCAGAGTACAGCTCCTGGCCCACACTAGCCCGCCATGTGCTCCAGCTTGTAATTAGGGCTGCTGTTTCATTCCAGAGCCAAAGTTACCTGGGAATTGGAGTTAAGAGGGAAAGAAAAAAAGAGAACAAGTGAGAAAGAGCATGTGAGTGTGAGGGAGAGAGACATTCTCCCAATCTCACCAATCTGACACTGACCCTTTTCATTAAAAGCTGATTAAAACTTTTAAAAATGCTGTTTGCCCTTAGTAGATGATAACCTCTACAACAGCAGACATTAAAGAATAATAGCCAGCTACAAAAAGGGACAAAGAAATTCTTGCCTGAGCTAGAAATACCCAATTGGAACATTTTAGAAAATTAATGAAATTTTAGATCAAATGAATAATAAATTAAGGGGGGGGGGAATAAATTATAAATGAGTAAAAAAGTGCTCCTGCTATAAAACAGCACTAAAAGAACATGTAATCCTCAACAAGCTTGAAGAAACAGGGTCAGGTTCAAGCCATGCTAGTTGTGAGCCAAAACAAAGGTTTCTGCACCACTCCGCTTTGAAGATAATTGAAGCGACTGTACTTGAAAGGACTCTAGTCCCACTGCCTACTGTGCAGGCTACTTTTGCTTGTTGTTTTTATTTTTGCCAAACAACAATGGGATTTATTCGTGTGGGAATGCTCTTTTTACCAAAAAAAAAAAAAAAAATCACATCAAATGCACACTTGCACTCAAGTTCCTTGGTAATTAATGAAGTTCTCTAAAGCTCCATTAAAAATAAAACCGTTGAGGAAATGAGCAAAGCATCTCATGCCATGGAAAGTTGGACCATTGGAAAGTTGGACCATTAAAAGTTGAGTTATGGGGAAATAAACTGTGAAACAAACTCTGTAGTCACACGACATCAATCCAATGCTTAAAATGCCCAATTTTATTAATAATCCAGAAAACATCTAAGGGGTGTAATATTGCTATGGGATATTAATATTCATTTCAATTATTAATATCTTAATGTTGCAGCTGAATAATTCATGACAAGAGAAATAAGCAGGAATTAGGCAGGAAAATGAAAGAGGTGCACAGCAGCCGGTTCGAGAGAGTCATTCAGGTCAAGGATGATGCAAAAAAGAGGAGCAAAAGTTGACAGCCCAGAAAGATTTGATCTCTCTGGTGTAGATTTGCACTTTTGAATGTGTGCTTATAATACAGCTTTAAAGCAGCTCTTTGGTATGGGCATATCATCATCTGCGATCATAACAGTATTGCTGAGCTCTCTCGCACGTGGTGAGATATCACTGGACTGTTATCTGCTCCTGCCTGGGGAACTCAGACTTTTATAGACCCCAATAAACAGGGTTCTTCAAGGGTGGGGCAGGCAAATGCTGGTGGTCTTATTGGAGGGTGTTAAACGGCCCATTGACATGCTGCTGCCAATGAGTGAAAATGATTGTCTGCTCTGTCTCAGGGTCGAAGGTCACTGGCCAAAAGCAAACAAATCACATGCTAATCAAAGGCCACACTCTGGCCTCCAGAATGGAGACTCCATTGAAGAAGAGCTTTACAGGAGCCCTACAATGCAGTGTTTGGATAAAAACATGCCTAATTCAGTTCCCTCAATAACTCAAGAGTTGTTTAACTCTTTCGCTAATGTCCTCAAAGCCATGCGTGAATACTGAGGGCAAAGATTAACCAGAAAATTTTGCTGTGGAATGTGTCTTTGAGAACAGCATTTGATTGAGTTTCAACCCTGGTATTGGATGTTGTGAAGCAAACTGCATAGGCAGAGGATAATTTGAAGAATGTAGCAGTTCAGGAATGTAGCAGTTCAGGTGTCTGATGAAGTGTAGGCTGGATGCTGTTGTGACTATAGCAGATAATCAACGGATTGTCCAAGTGCTTGAGATTCTTGAGGAAACCTTCAGCTTCAAAAACCCTGGAATCAGGCATCAATTCATAAGCTCACCAAATGCATTCTGGAAATGAACAGACTGTCAGGCATGCACACTCTTTCACACACTTAAACCTGTAATGCACACGTGCTTGCACACACGCAGTGTATGCCACTTATTCTGCCATGGCATGGTCAGATCTGTGTGTGTGGGCTTCAGTAAAACAAGGTTAAAAGTAGACAACTGGAAACAGGAGGAAGTCGTCCTTACAATAGGCATCCACTGACTCACAGCTTGTTACCAAAAGGGCTTTAATAATTAATGTAGTTCCCTTCCCTGTTCGACACTCTGTCTTTGATATGAGGTTACTGTGCTCGGGGTCCTGCTAAAGGAGCAGGCTATGCAGTTGAACCTTTTCAAGTCCATCTTCTTTTTCTCCAGTGCCCAAACATGTGCCCTGCCCCGTGCCTTTTCAACAGCAATAGCAATCAAGCGCAGAAAAAACAGTCTCTTTTTTTGGCAGCATCAGCACATTTTCATTTTTTTAAGCCTGATAATTGGCTCTGCTTTGCCACTTATTCTTTAAGTTCCCTCTGCTTGCGGTAAATTGCGAGAGAGGAGAGGCCTGCTTTGAGGTCAGAGGTATGGAATGCTGGGCCATCATTAGCTGAATATAAGCGCACATTTCTGAATGTGTACATACTGTGTTGTGCCCCTCAGTAGGAGGTCTGTGCAGTGCAGATAGAGAAATGTGGCCATAAATATTTACATTCAGAGATGCCTCTTGTTTTATGTTTCCAACGGTTCAGCAGGGATCAAGAGTGGTGCAGGGTTATGTGCTTGACTCACCAGTAGTAAAGGTCGTACTGGTGTGGTCGGAAAAGTTTATGGCTCCTTTTTCGTGCTTCGCCCGTACAGGAAATCATTTTATTCATAAATGCACTGGAACACTGAAAGCGTGATGTAATGAAAATAAGTTGACACTGTCAAGCCACTGTCAACGCAAACACACAGGCTTAAACACAGGCAGAGAATAGATGGGAAAGTGGTGGTTATCCTATGGAAACGTTAGCTGACGTGCAATAAAAAAGGCTGCTCAATTACCTTCTGTATGTACTGTTCACATTCTAGTGTTTATGAGGTAATTAGAAATGGCCAGCTCATATATGTTTCATAGTAAACAGAATGGTGTGTCAGTCAGGACACAGGAACGAGAATGAGGAAGCGTAATTTATTCTCTGAATTGTATTGTGCTTCAGCAGTCTTTACCCGTGCAGTTTAATACTCAGTACTGTTATCATTCTGAAATACTGGAATAATAAAATAAATCACTATTAAGTACTGGCATCTTTGGCAGCAACAGGACATACAGCTACAGTGAAACATGAAAAAGGAAGGACTATGTGTTACCAAGTAAAGTCTCCAGCACCCATTTTAACATGATATATCAAAAGAAAACCAGGGTGCGTCCATATAAGCACTTCCATATAGACGAACCAGGGATTCGGCACTTTAGGAAACTTTCGTTGCCCCTTGAAATATGATTGGCCCCAACACCACACTCATGATTCAGTCTATAGTAGAAAGAGGCCAGTTTAGCTACGGAACCTAATCTTTTCAGTTATCATGCCTAGTGCCTAAATATCGAGCTAGCATTGAAACTTTCCAAAACAGCTTTCACTGAGGGTATGACAGTCAAAAACCGAGTCTTTGTATATAAATGCTTTGACTGCATGAAAAGAAGCAGATTGAACTTCATCAGAAATGCTAAAATATGAATGTTCAGTTTACCTGAGAACTTTTTCAGATAATCTGTAACTAAGAATGTGTCTGCATTAATTTCCTGTACAGTTAATGCAATCAAGGGTATAAAATCTGGGTTTTGCTAGTCATGAGTTTTACCCTCCTGAAGTTTTACCCCGCCTGTAACGTTATAACTGGACTGCTGCTGTGCACAGGGCCCAGTATTGTGCAATATGCTTCTGTATGCATGCTGCAGTGCAGGGGGATTTTGAGGCTCGTGCCCATGCTGGGCTGTAGGTGTTGTTGTGGGCGCTGAGTTGTATGCAGGTCCATGCACAGGGCCTTGTCAGTCAAGGTGGGGCTCAGCTGTGGCCAGGCATGGGAGCATTAGCCCCCTGCTGAGCCCCCTCTCCGCACCCCCTCCCGCACGCCCTCCCGGTGCGCGGCCATGCTCTTACCTGTCCACCTAATCTGGGATTTTCTCAAGATAATGCTGTTATTTCAGACCAGAGACAGGATTCCCACAAGAAAAACCCAGTTCAGCCCTTTTCTCCCCTCCAACTAAATGTCATTCTATTGTGGGGAGATATACTGGGGATTTTTGGGGGTGTGCGGTGCATGCATAGAATTTTGACAGCATTTTAATATCTGTTATGAGAGATTTCTTTTCCTTCAGATCTCGTCAGAAAGATTCCTAAAAGAAATATTTACAAAGGATCCAGGTAAGACATCGCTAAAGTTAGGACCAGAGACAGACTCTGGGCAGCAGTGGAGGCCTACTCTGCAGGCCTGAGAAATAAATAGCCAGCTCTAAACGCCGTGGACTGGGATATATGTCTTTGTGTGCACTGGATTAGTGCTACACACTAGATCAGAGACTGCGGATTAAATTAGGGCTACAGATCTATTCGAATGGCCAAAAATAAATAAATAAATCTAATACAGCCACAACTGCAGAACATTAGACAACCACACCCACACACTGTTTCTCTCCATCCTATACACACACACACACACACACACACACACACACACACACACTCTCGCACACACACAGACACATGAAATACAACAGCAAAATAATTACATATGCGTTTTTTAAATGGTTTT
This sequence comes from Bryconaethiops microstoma, assembly GCA_037577275.1. Classification (NCBI taxonomy): domain Eukaryota; kingdom Metazoa; phylum Chordata; class Actinopteri; order Characiformes; family Alestidae; genus Bryconaethiops; species Bryconaethiops microstoma. Next base: position 19,416,150 of record JBBJLS010000148.1, on the reverse strand, counting down.
TAAATGTATTTACATTACATGCCCTGTGCCCCTCTCCAGTCCCATTTAGGTAGCACAGCAAGAGTCCCTTTAAGTGGCATACATTAGCGACATTATGAATAAGGCAGTATATTATGACACGACTGCTGTAAGCTTGTGTGTGAGAGTGGGTGCACGTGTGTGCGTGTGCGTATCTGCGTGCATGTAGGTCCTCTGATACTAAGGCTGATTGTATTTCTTTATGAATGAAACGCTTTCTTTCATGTTTGTCCTCTTGCCACATGGTTGACCACAAACCAGCACCCTCAAATCTTTAAAATAAACAGAGAGATTGCAGCCCAGCAGTTTCCTTTGAAATGGTTTTGGAGCCTAAATCCTGCCAGAAGGTCTTATTGAAGTTTGAGGCCATAATTGGCTATAGTTTTGGCTAGCTGATTATTTCACGTTTTTATATACCTTCGCTTGAAAAAAAAAGTCCATAGGCTAAATCAGAGGGGAATGTAAGAAAACCCAAACAGATAACCATATAATCATAGCCATGGGCTTTCAAAGGCAGGCCACACTGAGGCTATAAAGTAAAAGCAAGAAAAGAAAAAGAAAAGAAAAGACAGTAAATGTCCAGTGGAAAGGTGAAGATTTCCTTTAAAAGTGCAATATATGAGAGACATTAATAGTAATCCAGAATCACGTTCTTTGCAAAATGCTAAAATCATTCACTTCCACTAGTCTTTACTGCAGAAACCAATAAAGGAAAGTGAAGCTGTACCCTTTGAAAACATGGTTTCTGGCTATTCAGGGCTGAGCGCATACCGTCTGTCCATGCTAATCGCAAATTACACACTAGACCTTGATGCCGCTGATGTATTTTTTCACTTGTCACACAGCTCTTGGTGCAGGGCCAACTCGTGGTTTCATCATTTGTCATTAGTGGGTGGGACAGGCGTAATCTTAGTCCAGATTTAAGGCGATATTTGGAGACAATCCTTGATCATGAAAAACCAATTTCCTCCAGATGTCAGAGGGAAGAAAAAAATCAGTTCCAAGATTTACCCAGAACTTAACCTCTTGGCCCTTTCTGCTATAACTGTACAGAGAATGAACTGCGACAAAACAACAACAGGAAAAGCTCCTGCATGTCTATATTTCCTGCTCTGACTCACACCCTGCAGCTTAGCCATGCAGGACTGGTGAACACGGGATGCTGTGTGTGTGTCATGGCCATGATGTCTCATTCACATATAATACTACATTCATCTCTGCCGTGTAAGAGTGGTGTCCTCCTAAAAGCAGAAGCATCATTTGCTCTGTGGACACAGGGGACATGTCCTCACCACTTTTGGTCATGGCCCAGTTTGTCCCCCACAGTTTTTGGAAGCCTTCCATTGAACTTAATAATGAATAAAATTACATTGGTCCATATCAAGTCCTTAGGATACAAATCTCACGCTTACTGTTCGTTAAATTTAAACGTCGACACTTACGTTGCTACTGAGCACTCTTTTAGGTAATATGCAAAAATGAAGCTTTAGTTGAGTAGGGACCGCACCACCAAGGAGGGAACGTTGAAGTGATTTCTCTTCTAAAAACAAACAAAATTAAAGTGAAGGAAGAGAGTTTATGATTGGCTGTGTGCAGTGTGTGAAACCTGTTCATAGAGTAAAAATTTAAATTAAAAATTTCCTTTGGTAAAAATGCTTCTCTTTTCAGTAATGTTTTTTTGTCCACACAGATCAAAGGAAAGCAGACACAGGTAAGGCAAGCTTTTGTGTTATTTTCCTTAACTGCTTATTACATACAAGCAGTTAGAGTAATGTTTACAAAAACTTTCTTTAAAAACTTTCTTTGACATAACTGAAGGTAATTAATGCTGATGTGTATTGCAAGGTTTTCACACACCATTACTGGTTTTCACACAGGCCCGCAGCAGGGACAGGATAAGAAACAACGTGGGTAATTTTGTTAGCCTGAACTGTAACTCTGTCCTTTGCTTGCATTCGCCTCTGGGATGTCCTTCATCCATTCTAGGGACTGTATTGCACTTGGCTATCAGTGTCTAATGTCAGCCCGTTTAGGGACTCACAATGGATGTCAGTTCTACCAGTGACAACCTTGTTGATGTCGGCACTGATGTCAACATTATTCGTTTCTAATGTGCAGCAATATGGCTTGGAATAGCAATTTTCATGGCTATATTGCTCCAGGTCTAACGCGCTCTCAGTGTTTGGGAGAACATCCAAAGGTGTGCTTGACAGGCATGTTGGTTATGTGGCTTTCATAAACCTTTTATTGTGTCATATGACAGTGACTTTCAAAACACTAGAATAAAAGATGCAAATGCAAACCTTACCATGATGTATTATGTCCTCCATGTAAGTAGGTTTTGTTACAGCATCATAACACACATAAAAGGCACAAAAAGCTTTTAAAGGTGATCCCTAAAAGGATGCCATTTACATTTATTGGCAGTATATGGCCCGCTAGAAAAAAAACAACAAAAAAAAACGCCACAACTTTGCTAGTAGAAATTCTGATGTGTGCTAGTAAGTTAATAGTCTAGTTGACAGAGTTAAATGAATGTTACCCAGCAAAACAAATCTACAGAAACATTCCCCTAAATTTCTATTGTGGTTGTGGGAATCTGGCTTTGGAATATTCAAATGTCCAGTTCCTAGAACATATTTCCTAGGTTGAGGAATACATTCCCACAACAGTACCTCAGCCTTATTTGCACCAACAGTTAAACATTCTGGGAATGTTGTCAGCGAAGTATGTTCTTCTCTACAAAAGATTTAGCGTGTAGACAGCTTTCGGATTTATTATCAGAGGGAAAAACGAAATAAGAAAAGGCAATCTTTTGTTTAGTTAAAAAATATATATACCTCATTTGATGTCACTACCCCCAACTGTTCGCAGCACACAAGAGACAGATTGCACCAAACCAATTAGTGCTCCTTTTGTTTGGCCCGAGTCAAACGCAGAGTCGTCCAAAGAAAGCCAGCGTCTTTTGATTTCTTTGAGTACTATTGAAGATAGCCGGGGAAGGCTCCCTGCACAAAGCCGGGCCTGGTGACATTGCACAAGGCTTTGCCCAGATGGCTCGGAGGCACTGTGACCTTGTTAGCACCTGCTCTCGAGGCCCTTTGTGTGGGCATGGCCACGGGCACAGAGACGGGCACACACTGGAGCCTCCGCGTCACCCAGCCTCCATCAGCCTTAATGAAGCAGCATTCTGTCCGTCATTACGCTGCCTCCACAGCCCCTCGCACTCCGCCTGGACAGCCCCCAAAACAGCCAAACGGCAGAGACACGAATGAAAATGAATCAACCATCACCGGGCCCACTGAAATGTCATTATAATTAGATATGTAAATCTCCTTATCATCCCCCAGTGCCGTGTATTAGAATGGCTGCTGTAAGCCCTAAGGTTGCACTAAAAATATACAATTAATAAATGAATGGGTTTTGATGAACTTTGATTATTTTGGGCTGTCTTCCAAGTTTACCTTATCAGGAAATGTCACCTTGATCCAGGCCTCAGTGGTCTGTTAAATGGTGTCAACCCATCCGCCCCTATCTTCTTTATTTCTGTTTTCAAGAGCTCTCTGTATTGCTGGGCCTCATGTGAGATGGTGGGATGGCCATGTTTACGCCAGATTAACTGACTTTCTGCAACATGCGCCCGTTTGCCTCCGTAAAGCCATAAATCATTTAGGTTGTATTAAGTTCAAATCAAAGCATTCTGCGTGTGATGGAATTAGTGCATTTAAAATGTTACGCATGGATCTCGTATGCAATTTCCCGTCCCCATGGCCATCCACTCTCTCTTTCTCTTTTTCACTCTCTCTCACTAACCCTAATGTAACGGATGTACATATAAAATACACATGTGCGCACACACACATACCAGCCACGTACAAGTTACATGTAATGTATCATGCACACACACACGAGCACACACACACACACGCGCACACACACACACACACACACACACACACACACACACAAAGAAATTGCCCCTTTAAGAGTCAGCCAGAAAAGAAGAGGAGAAAAAAGAAAACAATCATCAGCTAAGAAAGTAACAAATGAAAGCTCAGAGTGCTGGAGCTAATGTGCAAACTTGTTTCTGTCCTCTACGGCTCCATCATTTATTCAGGAGGAAGGAGCACAAGACGGCCGACTCGCATTTGCTTGATACTCAATTATACATTAGTGTACATCACTTGGCAATCTGTTCATATCAATTTAATTGGATTTTAATATTGCCTCTGATCTTGTTGTCCAATTAACAGTACTGGCTGGCAATAAAGCAGAACCACACACTATGTGACACCTTTGATCCCCACCATATGGAGCTCCTCCATTGATTACCACATTTTCAGAAATTTCACTCTCTCAATATGGCCTGTGATGAATGGGAGGAAAAGCGCATGCCCGGCGTGATAAAAATTTCACTTCCACTCGCAACTTCATTTATTTTGTTGACATTCTGCACTGATTAAAAACAATAAAAAAAGGAGCGCCATGCCCTGAATATGGTATGCAAATAGAACCCTGGGCAGGCATCTTGTGATGCCAGGGGACTGTTGCAGTCACTGGCTTGGCTTTGCCTCAAGAATTCCCTTAAAGTGACAGCACCTTTTTTTCCCCCTCTCCATCCATCCATCCATCCCTCCTCTCCTCTCTCTTGCCCCATCTCTCTCGCTCTCTTTGGCTCAGAGAGATGTTCGCTTGTAATGGCTGTCACAACACGGCGCTGGTGGGGAGGAGAAGAAAAGAGGTTTGCAGATCATTTTCCCTTTTCATGAGGGGGACAAAAAAAAACATTCACATTCATTTTTCATAGCAGCTTACATGATTTTAGAAATGCGTCACAGGAAAGATTTTTAAAAAAAGTAAAGGAGGGTAAAAGGACTCCTGTAGCAACTGTTTAGAGCGCTCTCAGATTACCATGGAGAGACAGCTGCCATAAAGCAGGAGCAGTTGTGGCAAATTTCACACCACACTTCGGCTTGGGCTGTGTGTGTGTGTGTCTGTGTGTTTGTGTGTGTGTGTGTGTGTGAGTGTGTGTCTGGAGACTCAGAGCGTACCCCGGATGCTCCAAGGCGCTGAAACACAGCATAGGAGCTGCTAAAGCACTGACCCAGTTCAGGTTCACAACTCACTGTAGCCACTAAGATACACACTGGCCTTCTCTTCTCTTCTCTTCTCTTCTCTTCTCTTCTCTTCTCTTCTCTTCTCTTCTCTTCTCTTCTCTTCTCTTCT
>JBBJLS010000148.1:19379298-19395058 GCA_037577275.1 Bryconaethiops microstoma | reverse complement strand
CACACACACACACACACACACACACACACACACACACACACACACACACACACACACACACACACACACACTGTTTTTAAATGCTTTTAGTTGTACTAAGCTTTTCACGGGCATGTTGTACTGGATGCTCCTGGAGAGAAGATGGACTCTGTATAGGTGAATAAAAAGTCAGCAGTGTTTGCATGTTGTCTAAGTCTGGAGGCCACAGAGGGGACAGGCCACTGCTTTCAGAGGCATGTCAACTGGACACATTAACTCATAAAATATCCTCTGACCGCATGAAAAATGCAGGCCGACTCCAGGAGCAGGATATGTATAATTGATTCAAATGAGGAGCTCTTCCCTGGCAGGATTCGTACGCTTGGCTTCCTGGGTCTGTCGTGCACAGGACGTGAAATATAGGGCAGAAGAGGAAAGTTTTCCAGCCGCGGCCTAACCCAGCCACCGCTCACACGACACAGCAAGCGATAACACAACACGCAAGACAACCATGGTAGAGAACTTAAAGTGATTTGACTCTCTTCATGCACCATTAGTAAAATGAGCCACGGCCGATGAGAGAGGACTGTGAACACAGACACTGATGTCAAAGTTTAGGAAGACGATGTCGCGTGCTCTAGTGCATCATCCAGCCTGACAGAGCCTGTGCCAAGCAGAAAGGGAGAACGATGGTGCTGTCTCTGCTCCATCAGACTTAAATTGAAATGTTCCTTATTGCCCTGTATAAATTGATGACATGCACACCTTTTAATAATGTATGGAATCCCTTCTGTTTAAATGTCTGTCAAGTAACTGTTTCAGTTGAGCAGGCTTGAAACTGGATGAATATTTCACAAAGCATAACCACGGCTTTCCCTAAGCATCAACATCTCAGTCATGCAAACGAAGGCGGCCGTCACTAGTGGGTGCAGCGCGGGGTTAACCGAAACTGCACACTTTTATCTAAGAGGGTCTAGAATGAGAATTGCAACCACGTCATGTAAATGCAAAGCATTAGTGAGGGCATGTCTAACCAAATCAATACAGTAAATATATGCGTGTAGAAAAAGAAGAATTTGTTTTTGATGACTCAGAACCAGTCCAGACAGATTCCCTGGGTCAGTGAAACCCTAGAGAATTTAATTCCAGTGTACGTCAATGATAATAATTATTTTTATTTATATAGCACCTTTCTTAAACCTAAGGGGGCGTTTCAAATTGTTTAGAGATAGAACATGATGAAGAGTTTAACAAAACGAAACAGACAAACACATTAAGCAGCCCAAATTACAACAGCGCAGATTACAGTAGCAGGAAAGAACAAGCATATAGCAGAATCAAGAGTCAAGAGCAGAGAGAAAATATATGTTTTTGGGCTTTGAAAGAAGCAAGAGAGGAAGCATTGCAATATTCTGAGGGAGGGAATTCCAAAGTGTGGGAGCAACACTGAAAGATCTACCACCCACTGAAGATTGTCAAAATTTGGCGAGCCAATATCAGATGAACGTAAAGAGTATAAGAGTGAAGTAATTTATTGAGATAGTCGGGGGCAGATCCATGGAGAGCTCTCTAATTTTCTTATAATCTTAAAGGCCTTGATTAACCAAAGCAGGTGTCTGGAAGGTACCTTTTCAAAGATAGTAGATAACATGGACTAGACTCTACTCAAAGACAAAATAAAGCCCTATGTGGGTGATTTCAGTCTACGTGCTTGAGGGTCGAGGTAAGGGGTGGTGAATGCTTCCCCTCTGCTTTTCAGAAAAGCAGCTTCTCTCCAGCTCAGTACTGAGACCTTGCACTGTGATGCTACAAAACTGAACAAGGAGCATGTATGAGCTCGGTGGAGGGAAGCTGCTTTGTTAGGCCTTTTAGTCTCCTCCTCTTCATCAAGACAAAGGTCCTGCCAGATGCCTTCACATCCAGCAATTACCTGGACCAAATCAATGGCAATTGTTTTCCGCCTTTCACCTTGTGAATAAATCAGGCTTCAGCTTGAAGGTAGTTAACGTTACTACTCTTGCAGCTCAGACTTCAAGGTCATTATCTGATTTAGGCAAAGGGGAAAAAAAAGCATTTTTTCCTTCTCTCATTTCCTTTTTCTTTTCTTTTTTCCTTGCCCTGCTGTTGAATGGCAACCCCTAATCAAGTCTTGACTGAAGCCCGATTTTAATCACTCTTCACACAGAGCTGCCAAATTCCTACAGGCAAATAGCCATGAAAAATTTACCAGCAATTCTTCACCTTGTAGTGTGCGGCTATTTGTTGTCCTGGTCAAATGTATAAAATATATGATTGAGTGGCGAGTGAGGAGGAAGCGAGCAAAGAGGAAGGCACTCAGGGATTCCAAGGTCAGCTTTATGTGCCTCAGGACTAACCGATCAATATAATTTGGTCAATAACTTCTTTATTACTACACTATCACTGCAAGCAAAATAATTTTGAAACACATTTTTGTTGAACCAGCTCTCGGAATATTGAGCTGTGTGCCATCAAGTAATACAAAGTAATAACTCTCAGTGGAAAAAAATGTGTTTTTTGCAATTCAAATATGCTTTAAACATATTTTACAATGCAAATGTACTTTTGGCTAAACTTGTATTATTTGGCAGCAATTCATTCATTAAAATCTTCATAAAGTACAACTAAATATTTATGCCATTTCAAGATACAATGACCATTAGAGTTGCTTCAGTTTTGAAACCATTTTTCAGTGGTATCTCTTCTACAGTGGTGGCTAAAAAGGGTTAGCATAACCCTCCCTCCCCCTCTCTCACAAGCAGTTCACTCTTTAGACTAGGGCCGCTCACTGGGGGCCAATTATATGATGCAGTAAGTACACAAAGTTGTGTGCCAGTGGCCCTGGTGACGGTAGGTGTCCTCCTGTCCCAACGGCACGCCTGTATTAGGCTTTTACAACGCTATCCCTACCCGCCGTAACTGCGGCGCTGCGGGTGAAGGACACCAAGACGCAATAAATATGGATGCAAAACAAAAATAATATTATAATAGTATATAAAAAGGCACCGGCATCTTTCCCTATCCAGCGGCACAGGAGTGGAGCTTTACTACAGCTTGTAAAACCGGTTTATCACCTGCCGCTGCAGGCCCAGAGGAGAGAGGAAAGGCACACTATACTGCCTCCCTACATTAGGGGCACTGCGTCCTAAAGACAAGGCATCTTGCCGGCCTCTTTCAGTAGATCTTTTCCCAAAGATACATTTGACCTCTTTGCTCTGAGTTTCATAACTCTCCTCAGGGATTTAAAGGAGTCGTTACGGAAAAGATAGATTCTTCACATAGCATAAAACCTACTACCTGCTAGATGATGTGTATCATTGATTTCAATGTGCTATCAATAAATTAAAACGTATATCATGCCATCAAAACCATATGTAATAGCAAAAAAGACAACGGCTGGAATTTCTAAAGTAAACAAGACTCGACAGAACTTCTGCCACGATGATATGCAGCACTTCAGTGCAAGTGCGGACTAATCTCAGCACTCAGTTCCACAGGCCCAGGTGAGAGCTCTTTTTCAGTAGAAGAGGGGAACAAATACAGCCCCCATCTGACAAATGGCTCTGCGGTCAGTTACACTTTGGACCTGGCCCAGATAAAGAGAAAATCAACCACAATATCACTAATTCTTGCCATGGAAAATTCTTTCCTCGAAGAGTTACTTGGGGAAATGGCTATATATTTTATTGTTCTTCACAGAGGAATGCTTTTCTTTGGAAGTATTTTCTTCTCAAATCATGTTTGGTCAGTTCAGTCATTTTTCCTTTTCTACTAAATCAGTCACCAGGATGGAGGACGGTACTTCATCTAATCTACTTTTTTTATATGCACTGAAATTCCTGCCATTCGCTCGCTGAGCGCTGTGGTTTGGAAACTGAAAAGGATTTGAGTAGAAAAGATCAGGGCATTCCACTCCTCTCTGACCACACATGACAGACACAGCTCACAAACCTTGACCCCAATAATTGTTCTATGGCTGGACCTTTGACACAGTTTATGGCAAACTAGTTAAGGCACAACATGTCTAACTTATGTACAAATACAAGTGTAAAACAGAGAGAAAAGAGAGAGGGAGAACTTCAGGGCTTCTCAGACAAGGGCTTTGTTTTCTTCTTTCTTTCTTTCTTTTCTTTTTTTTTTTTTTACAATTCTAGTCCACGTAAAGAGATCATAAGGGTCGGAGAAGGAAGGGGCTCTGTGTGGTATGCGTGTATGGAATTCGGGACTCTGTGAAGTAGTAAGTTCTTGGAGGGTGCAGTTAGGGTCACACAACGTGAGCACTGTTTCAGGAGCGGAGCACAGGCCAGGGCATATTGCTTTAATGGATGCCATTTCCTCTCTGTCTCTCTTTCCAGACGAAAGCATTTGATCCCTCTGATCCCCCATAGCATGAGCTCTCACTGTACACTACACATGCCTACTTTACTATGTTGTCACGATTTATTCTCAACTTTGATATGACACTTTGGAAAATGTCTACATTTGATAGCATTTTCAATTCCAAATGTCAAAACCGAGTGTTTCCAAAGGTAAACGTATCTAAATTAATGAATCTCTTCAGACACTTTTAAACAATAGCAAATTATTGTTCTTGTTCAAAAACCCAGACTGTGGTATTCATAAGTCAGTTACATAAACATAGTGTTATTCTGTCACATTCGGAAATCAAATGAACGTTTGATCAAGCTAAAGTGAGGCTCATGGTTACACAAGCAATTCACACAAGAGATAACAACCTTAATAGCCAGACACTTTATTGTTAATGAACACTGGAAGCTGTTGAAACAAATATATGTTGAGGCTATTAATAGATGTTTAACTGTAAAAGCCATAAGTCTGTCATTAGCCTTTACATCTTTTACTCCAAGAACAGGATAATAAACATTCATCAGTTTAATGAGACACCTCAGTAAATGTTTTAGTGATACTGAAAATGGGAGCAATAACCAACCCCTGCAGAGGTCAGTGTGTGGGTACTTCAGCCGATGTGTGTCAAAAGAAGGGGCAGGCAAGAAAGCTCATTGATATGAATATTACGGATACGACACCAAAGGAATACTAAACTGTTTCAAAAAGTTTAGTATTTATATATCTATATTTTTGCTGATGCTAATCTTTACACTAATGCACTGAAATAACATCTGGAATAACTAAACAAAAATATTTATACTACTAGCTTGTCATCTGCATGCCAGAGCTTAACTGTGAAACTAAGGATCAAGCAGAATATGAGATGATCATTTGTGACTTATTAAATGTGCTTTATGACTGAGCAGTCATGCTCAACAAAATGCCATGTAGTTAAAAACAACAGAGCTTAAAGCAAAAGCTAGATGAAGCAGCTAACAAATATAATGGGGAAAGTTAGCATCATAGAGGGATTTTAGAAGAGAAGTTTGTGATATTTGAGAGTGGCCAGAAGCTTACCCATCCTAATCCAACAAACCAAAAGTTATGCGAGGCATTTTTCATTAAAGCCTTTATGAGCATTTCTAATGACTCGCTGGGAGTGTGCTAATGACTCACTGAGTTTGCTAACTGCTAGCTGTAGCATGCCACGCACCCTCAGCTGTCTAAACAAAGCAGGCCATCGATCACTTCAGAGGAACATGCTATGGATTTCATGTTTGAGTAATATGATGAGTGTGAAGTTTTCATTAGACGGTTGGCTGAATGCCTCTTACAATCCAGCATGGTCCTTAATCCTGGATCTGGAACTCTACCACCTTGCAAACTCCAGCCCTCATTTAACACCCTTACTCAGACAGGTGTGTTAGATTAGGAACATACATTTCCAGGGACCATTTTTAACTTAAACCCATGTCCTAAAATCACCAAGGCCTATTAATTTAGCTTGAAGTGTACATCTAAAATCGCTCTGGATATGTTTTAAAGTGAAGGCTGCAGAAGAAGTAGGACAATCTTGCTTATTCTAGGGTCTGAAGCCTGTACTTCAGTGCTCACACAGTCAAGACAGCTGTAACAGACTGAACCAATACATTACATTGTACTGGCGAAAGCAAAATAACTAACACTAGAAAAGTTAGAATTCTGTACCTACTAGAAGGTCCACAGAAGGTTACTTTAACTTGTACATTAAAAAAAAGTACAAAAAATGGGTTAGCAGATGGGTCAAATTATGATGGCTATAGGTGAGTGGGTTGGAGCATGTATAAAACAGCAGGTCTTGTGGAGGGTTCCTTGTATGCAGTGGATAGAACCTACCAAGAGTGGTACAAGTAAGGACAACTTGTGAACCGGTGACTAGTCTGTCTGGTCCAAGCCCACAGAAGAGCCACACAAATTTCACACAAATTTATGAAAGTATTCATTATGGCTATGACAGAAAGGCATCAGATCACTGCATCACAGCTTGCTGAGTGACTGTACTCCACCCTGTCCACCTCTGAAATGGGCATATGAGCATCAGAACCGGACCTTGGGACAATGGAAGAATTCGAGCTGGTCTGATGAATCACATTTTATTTTACATCATGTGAATGGACAGGGGCATGTGCATCACTTACCTGGGGAAGAAATGGCACCAATATGCACTATGGAAAGAGTTCAAGCAATCAGGGGCAGTGCAATCGTTACAGACCAAGTTCACCCCTTCTTGGCAATTAATTTCCCTAATGGCTGTGACTTCCTTCATCCGGATAACGTGCCCTGCCACACTGATAAAACTTTCAAGACCGGTATGAGAAACATAACAAGAAGTTCAATGTGTTGATTTGGCCTCCAAATTCCCCAGATCTCAGACCAATACAGAATAGGTGGGATTGGCTGGACATATTTGACTAATTCATGGAAGCCGCACTTCACAACTTACACATAGTAAAGGATCCGCTGCTAGCAGACACCACAGCGCACCTTCAGAGATCATCTGGAGTTGCCTTGATGGGCCAGGGCTGTGTTGGTGGTGGGAGGAAAACCTACATTGTGACCTACAAGAAGTTTAAATCTTATATCAAAACTATTTGTCAAATATTTTCATATATTTGGTGAGGTAAATGAGATTAGACTGGAAGGCTGTCAAGTAAACACTGCTAAAATAAAAAAACAACCAATTTATGCAGAAAAAAACACAGTGTAGCAATGAATCAAAAATGGCACTTTTTTGCTTTTTTGTACTTTGTAATACTGACCTTATTAAAATGTCAGATTTAATATGCACTAATTTAGTAAAAGTCACGGGTTGGTAGATAGTGGTTTTATTTGGTCAAAATATCTGCCTCTCCCTTTTTAATGTTAAATATAAAAACATTAAATTAAATTTTACATTTCATTACAAGCTTTGCTGCTGCAGCATCTCACCACTATCAACATTTTCCAGTTTGGTCGTCACATATTTGGCTTGATTTGCTTTGAGACATGTCTTGTAAGCCAAAATGGAGACAACCAGCTTCCTGTCCCGTGGAATACGGAATACTGACTTTAAAAAAGTCAACATGCTGACAGCCTCTGACAACCTGGTTAAAATATATAAGACACTCTTATCCAGCAAACATATGATAAAGAAACCTTTAAAATTGTAATAGAAAGGGATAGATTATACAAATTATTAGAAATATTATTACTCATCTAGCTTGTTTTTATGGGTTACAATAGAAATACAATGTTTCCTGTTTTGTATTCCACAGAGTTTATCTTAACTTAGCATTGCATCATTTTGAAACTCAGCACATTCAAGCCATGAATGGGGAAAAACATGAAAGCGTCCTTGAAAGACAGTTCATTGCATTTTTGGACTGCTTGCCAGAATAGACTAGTCATCAAGGTTTTGTAAACGCTTATGTTTATGTAATTCCTATTTTATGTTACTCATCTTAAAAAACTACAGGGCATCTGAAGCTGTGTTTAAATAATAAATACATTAAACAGAAAATGAAAACAAACTCTTTACAGCCAACCCATTCAAATTTCAGACCAATGAGTGTTGCTGATTTTAATCTTATTTATCTGCAATGACAAAACACTGATATTCAATCTGAAAGCTGCACCGTTAAGCTGACAAGCTAACGTAAAAGCTGAAATTGTTGGTTAAACAATTTATTATAGGAAATCATTTCCAATTTGGACAAAAAGAGATCACAATATCTTAACTGTAGCTTTACAAAAGGACAGACTTGGCGGACCAACTGGGGTAAGACTTTTTAAAACTTTATTTGTCAGGTTCTTTTTCATAGTAGGATTGTCTGTTATTATAAATATGTTTTTAGCACTAACTTGCTTTAACAAGACTGACAGATGCGTTCCCAGTTTAGTCACTGTATTCTGTTTCTGAATCATGTATGTCTGCCTAAACTATGAAGCAAGAGTGAAACAGATAACATTGTTTAGTCCGTTCAAACATCTTAGCTATGTAAACACGTTACCTCTCAAGTTCGCTAAAATCAAACTTAAGGATTTGAGGATTTAAGGATTTAGTACTATGGTCCCTAATTCCTTTAGATATGACTTCAAGAATTGAAATGTGAAGGTTGCTACACCTTTTACAGGCACTTTGTCTGGAATTTGCTATATAACTACCAGCTAAGTAAAGATGAGGGAGGCATGTCACTTCTCAATCTAAGAGAGTATTTTCATGCCCCCTAGTTGCGGTATCTGGCCTATTGTTGTGATGCCAGTATAATAGCTAAGTGGAATGATATATAGGTCAGTACATGTTCTATTTTGATACAAGCATTCATAGGGGGCAAATTAAACAGTATCAATGGTTTTCCTTTAACTGAACAATAAGACTGGAATTAACAACTTTAGCTTGGGACATAAAAAGGCATGACAATCATTTGTACACTGATGGAGAAGGACACCTTATTATCTCAATATTTATACAAGTATGACCTAACCAGCCGACATTTCTTAACATACCTATGACTCCTACAACTAACACAAAAGAGATTCAAGATCCCGATTCTCAAATGGAAGAGAACCCTATAGTGAAGTGCAATTGTAAGGTAATTAATAAAACAGCCTCAGTGCTATTGGAATCAAAATTTCTGAAAATAAGTCAACTGACTACGCCAGGAAGGCCTGGGAAAAAAATAATGTTAATCTACACTGATCAGAGAGAACATTAAAACCTCCTGCCTAACACTGTGTAGGTCCTCCACATGTCACCAAAACAGCTCTGACCCATTAAGGTATTGGACTCTACAAGACCTCTGAAAACGTGCTTTTTGGCACTAAGACAATAGCAGAATATCCTTTAAGTCCTGGGGCCTACATGGTATGGACTAATCCCTCAGATGCTTGATTAGTCTGAGATCTGGAGAATTTGGATGCCAAATTTAACACCTTGAACTCTTTGTCATATTTCTCAAATAATCCCTGAACAATTTTGCAGTGTGGCAGGGGCATATTATCCCGATGAAAGATGCCACCGCCAACAGAGTGCTGAAGCAGTGTACGTTGTAGCATTGTTCATGTGTGTCAAAGTAACATCTTCCTGAATGCCAGGACCCAAAGTTTCCCGACAAAACGCTGCTCAGAGCATCCCTAACTGGCATGTCTTTCCCTATAGTACAACCTGGTGCCACACGGTGTCAGTCCACGTAATGTATAAGAAAACGTGACTCATCACACCAGGCCATCTTCTTTCTGAGTTAAAAAGACTTGAATATACCCCAGCATATGTTAATCCAAAACCACTAACATTTAACATTGTCCATATGTTGACTGATTAAAAGCAAATACTAATACTAATCTCATTTAAGAGCAGGGAGGTGGGATCACATTACTGATGATGTTAAGAGCAGACATTTGATATGATGTTATGATTTTTGAGCTGAGAAGGAATTCCCAGTTGAGACGTACAAGCAGTGGTCAAATACAGCAGTGTAATGTCAGCTAATAATCTTTTTTTTGTTGTTTTTTATGCTTACAATTTTAATTGATAATTATTCATCTAACTCATTCACTCCTTCACTTTAAACAGGCTGACGATTCTCCAAATCCTTTTTGGTGCTTCTCCAGAACCCCAAAAATAAAAAAATCTAATTTAATTATAATTATATTAATTATACTGTATTTGTAGTGGTTGTTATATACTGTTATATGCTGTTATGTAGCTCCACGTAGTAAATTATATCATTGCCAAAATCTGATTGATAAATTCCCTTTTTTTCAACATTTCCTTTCTTTTTCCAGTGTTGTGAATTTTCATCCATACAGGGCACATTTTTACTAAATTTTTACCAATAGCCAATCAAAATTCAGCAGCCGATACATGCCAATACATACATACAATGGGCAACTCTAAAGACTTTTTTTGGCTTATTATGACATTTACGTGTTATTTACAAATTCAGAACCCTCCATAAAAATAAAAAAAAAAAGGCCACAGAACAGAACAATTTCAAACTGAAAAGAATATTCAGTTCATCCAGCTAGTTAGATAATTGCATGTAATAAAAATAGATTAAAAACACTTTATCAACATGTATGTATGTATACATGTGTGTGTGTTTATAAAGAGCCATATTAGTGACTGCTTTTTGCCATTTACTTGTCACTGTGCTAATTAAACAGGGTATATAAAATCACCTAAACAACTCGAAGGTTTAAAAACCATAGTGTGTCCATCTGGCATTGGTCAAGATAGCACAGAGTGTCAGAGCATAAGAAGAACCTTTGCATTGTCTGATGATTAGATGGAGATTGCCCCCCCCCGCCCCTTGCAGAGCTGTCATACAGGAACCAGACAGGCAGCCGGCACATTCAGACTGCATATACCCCAACACAGGTCCAAATGGAAATCCTAGCAAGTCCTATATTAGCTGGCTCCAGTCAACATGACAGCCAAATTTACATATAGTGTTGTGGGCTGTGTGATTATATATGCCAGCAACTTACATGCCCCCTGCATGGAGGAAACACATTTTCCAATGCACCCTGGGTGTGGGGGCTAATACTGTAGTGCACAACAAAGATCTTTCATAATGAAAGATGCCACTCCAAGTGCAAAAAAGAAGCTGCTCCCTTTTGGATCCACGGCTCTGTGTTCCAGGAGAGATTAACTTAAAAAAATGAGTGTTGATGACATGTGTAAGCCAGGTGCATACAAAAAAAAAAATTGCTCTCTTCCCTCTTCTCTCTCTTTTTTGCCCTCCCTCCCCTTTAGAGACATCCAGAATACATTTGCGCATTGACACAATGCTTCCCTGGCTTAACATTTCAACATAGCGGCGATGAATCATTCGAGGACTAATGTATTCAGGACAGGCGAGGACCAACTGCTGCTATCAAAGGACTTGCTTGAATAACTGTAATAACTGGAAAATTATTTTGATAGCCTGAAACAATCTTATATATCACAGAACTTTATTAAAATAATATCAAATCAAATTAGCCTGTATCCCCATAATGAATTAAGTAACAGGTTACGCTGATATTAATCTCGACTAGCTCGCAGGCATTGCGGCAGGAGCATTTAATAAGCCGGTCCCTGTTGCTCTGAAGGGCTAGAAATCCTCGAGTACCAGTGCTTATTCAGGGAAAAATACATCAAAAGGCTCTCTCTCTCTCTCTCTCTCTCTAAATAATGTGCCCGTTTTCTCTGCCTTTGGTGAAATTATTCATAAGGAGAGAAAATCTTGGTGAAATCTCGGGAGGGTTCTGATTAGCAGCTGACCCATGGGGACGCTACGTATCCTAATCCCCTAAATGCCTCGCTGTCTCCCTCCCACCCATGTGCCGTGGAGCAGACCGCGCGGACCCCGAAATAATAATATAATCATGTTTTCTTATGGCAGCGTGGAGCAGCCGGGCCAAGCTGAAGCCGCAGCGGGCCTCCCCAGCCCCGGTGCAGCTGTCTGGGCTTGCGCTTGCTCGGGCCCCGGCCTGACTCTCCAGCCCCCCAGCTCTTCTCCCTCTCCTTTTTCCCTCTCTCCCTCTCTCCCTTTGCCACTTGGATACTGTCCATTTTCAGGGCTAAGAACCTGCTGGAGGCTCTTTAAATTTTTTAATAGAGCCCAGATGAAGCAGTGCTGGGGAGAGGAGAAGACAGCTCGTGTCAGTTTTTCTCCCGGCTCCCAGAGGGCCAGTAGCCCTGTAATGATCTGGTAAGGCTACAGATTAAAGTCGAGCTGGAGTCCAAGAAAGTAGGAGGGAAAGAGAGCTGCCAGTTGCTCTTCACTTGCTCTCTCTCTTTTTCACTCGCTCCCTCTCTCTCTTTCTCTTTTGTCTCTCTGTCCTTACCTCTTTCTCTTTCACTCTCTGCAATGCCTCTGCTCTCTCTCCCACGGATCGAGCTCAGCATTTGCTCTGCCTGATGTGTGTGTGTGTGTGTGTGTGTGTGTGTGTGTGTGAGTGTGAGTTGCTGGTCATGGAAGCTGGGGGATGAGGGTACGGTGAGTGCCAAAGAACCTGGTCACAATGCCACCGCCACACTTTTCTTATCCTGTGTTTTCATTTCTTTTCTCTCTCTTCCTGCCCACTTTTCCTAGCAGTTTTTTATTTGCTTTGACTGTGTTATCTTCCCCCACTTCGCCATTGCCACCACCTCCTTCTTCCCCTTTTCTCTCCCTCTCTCTCTCTCTCTGTCTTTTTTTTCCCTCCTCTCTTCTTCCCCCTCCTGTTCTTCCCCTCCTTGCCTCTCGTTCCCCCCGGTCAGCCTGGCTTGTTGTGTTGCCCTGCAAACCGCGCTACATAACCATCCTCCAGGGTGGACACTAAATCTTTTGATGCAGGCGAAGTACTGATAACATCTGAACTAGGGGAGTCTTCTCAGGGCATGCTTGACAGATGTAGCGGGGGCCTTTTAGGATTTAGTGCTAGAGCGTATCTATTACAGGCGCTGCGGCAGGGCTTGGCAGGCCCGTCTGGTAATCTCCCATGAATTTCTGTCCAACTTATCGCAGACCTGGGACAGGTTTCTGCAGGAAGTAGAATCGTTGGATCTTCTCTCCCAAAGACACAGCAGACAGACCAGGCCTTTGAACTCTACATTACCACAGATAGGAAGGACATAAACATTGCTCACACAAAAACAAGATCAACAGGATTCATGTTCAAATGAAGCTCTGTCATGCATAACTAACCCCACAATGTCCACTCTCTTTGCCCTGGTCTTTGATTGTATGCTAGACATGCATAGTTTGACTTTATCTTCAGGGTAGAAACACGAACACAGTTGGTTCCATCGTCTAATGACTCATGCCCTTCAAAAGTGAACTCTAAAGACAAACAGAGAGAATCTTTCTGTGTCCTGAAGACCAGGAAACTGGTGGACTATTAAAATGATATAATTATGCTAATATATTCAAAAAGGATAATCATAAACATCCTAGAGAAATAATATACAGACGCGCACAGAAATATGAATATCAAGTAGATAAAGAAATGCTGCCATGGGCTACCAAAGAAAGCAGATTTGGTATGGATGGCTTTTTCATGTGGGCATGGGGGAAATATGGGTTTTGTCTGTGCTTAGGAGCGCATGAGTGTGTGTGTGTGTGTGTGTGAGTGAGTTGTATGTGCAGGAGAGACGAAGACAAGCAAAAATAATGTGTGTGGTTGTAGGTAGGTGTGTGTGTGTGTGTGTGTGTGTGTGTGTGTGTGTGTGTGCATGCGCGTGTGTCTGTCTGTCTGTCTGTTTGTGTATGTGTATGTGTGCATGTGTGTGCATCAGTGCAGGATGTGAGTAAATGTTTGTGTTTGTTCCGTCCCTCTGGAGGGTTTGATCCCGTGCCATCTGGCAGCTTGGGGCAAAAGGGGCCGTCATCTTCCTCATCTGATGGTTTCTCTGCCCCCGTGCCCTCCCTTCAACACCCCTCCACACCTCTGATTCCTCTCATCCCCTCTGAAGACATCACTCCTTCTCTTCTCTTCTCCTCTCTTCTCCTCTCTTCTCTTCTCCTCTCTTTTCTTTCCCTCTTTCCATTTCTCATATCTCTCTTTACCGTCTTCGTCCTCATACAGACTCTTCCACTCTGACACAAGCATATGCAGACACTGCTAAAAGTCCATTAGCCAAAACCATTAGAGGGCCCATTTCATGTGCGGCTGAATTTTCTTTTCCGCTACCCAGTCTATATGGCCCATACACATGTAGAGATGAAATGTGCACACACAGTGCTAAAGGCATTCTTACAGCTTATAGTCATCTGCCCATTAACAAGAACAGGGCTTCATGTTGCATTTCCATCAGTGGTTGCAGATTCCGTGTGTTTGTGTTGGGGATTAATGCAATTTAGAAAACTGTTACCACATTACAGTAAGTAAATAAATCATTTTCCATTTGCTTGAAAATGAGGAAGAAAGATCTATGATGCGTAGTTAGATAAGTGACGTAGCGTCCAATTACTACTGCTACTCTCTCCAGCCCAGTGGAGGGGCTCTCGAGCTGTTGGATATTTGACCATTATGGCTTATTTCACTTGGTGACTTCAGGCAATTATTTCCCTACTGGCCCATTTAACTCATTCAGCTCTTTCCCCACAGCTCCCTCATCACACGAGGGAAGGAGTGTGAAAATAATCCTGCGCACACTTGTCACTTGCCAGAGTTTGATGTGAATGGATTGTTTCTATGCGTGTGTGCGTGTGTATGTGTTTCCAGGCTCTCTTTTTAGCACAGATTTAGCACCTTTATATAGACAGAGAGAGGGAGTGTGTGTGTATGTGTGTGTGTGTGTGTGTGTGTGCGTGCGTGTGTGTGTGTGTGTGCGTGTGTGTGTGTGTGTGCTTTTGCTTGGGGGCAGGTAAAGTAAGACTGAGGTAGAGTTTAAGGAGATCTGGTTTCTGTGACTACCTCCACTGAACACTGACCCACCTCAGGCTAAACACTGTCCATGAGTGTCTGCTCCACTTCCTACAGCTGTGACCTCCCTTCTACACACACAAACATACAAACACACACACACACACACACACACACACACACACACACACACACACACAGTTTTTCTGCAATGTTTGGGTGCTCATCAAAAGGTTCATATCATATGGCATCTGTCACTTACAGAAACTGTTGCTCAGGTAGTCAGTTAGCCCATCTAGGTGTTAAAACTGGTAATTGAAATAAGTTATAGATTAAGTTGTGTCACTTTCATTCAGGAGTCTAATTATATTACAGGACTAAGCATGGCAAGGATACTGAATGACGAGTTCATTTAGACTGCTGTGATAGAGCCTTAATCCACCGAGATATCTCCATACTGGCCACACATACGTGATATCTCTATATATTGTGTGACAGCATAGTAGGACACTTACAATAGGCTAAACTGAATGAATAGCTCATTTGCTCATTACTGAATTAATTTTATTATGGTGATGAATGGTCAATTATTATTATTATTATTATTATTATTATTATTATTATTATTAATAAAACCAAATGTATTTTTTCTCTCTTCATTCCTATTGTTTGCTGACTGGCCTGTGCTGGAGAGGTGTGTTTTCTAGGCCAGGGTGTGAGTGTGTGTGTGTGTGTGTGTGAGGTACAGTGCCCTGGGTGCTGTGCTGCCTGTGGAAACATATGGCTAATCTTTCCCGGTCACCATCGCCACTTTTATCTTCTCCCACCCTGGCTCTTCGCCGTTTGATGTCAAATTAGTCCAGGAATAACTAATTCTTTATTCTCCTGAATCTGGCACACTGAAAGAACTTTGTTGTAGTCCTGGGAGGCAAACAATGCTTCAAGGAGTTAAACCTAATGAAAGCCTTTGATCCTGAAAGATATTAGAGCGAGAGAGAGAGAGAGAGAGAGAGAGAGAGAGAGAGAGAGAGAGAGAGAGAGAGAGAGAGAGAGAGAGAGA
>JBBJLS010000148.1:19372454-19375356 GCA_037577275.1 Bryconaethiops microstoma | reverse complement strand
AGAGGGCTGTGCAGTGGAGGGAGAGAGAGAGAGAGACTGACAGTGAGAGAGAGAGAGAGAGAGGGAGACAGACAGAGAGAGGGGGACACCAGCAGGTCTGTCTCACCACAGTGCAACTAAGAATTAGGCTATAAAAGGCGATGTCGAATATTATCACGAGTACTGATTAAAAATGTCAAATGCTACAAATGAGAACACACACACGGCGCACACAGAAGAGGCGAGAGCGTGTGTGTTCAGTTTGTCTCCCACTTTCCCAGTCACAGACTCAGCTGCTCAGAGATGGCCTGGTTGGCTCCAGCAGGGTTCAGAGCTGGTGCTGCCGACTGAGAGAGAACAAGAACACAAGCCCTGTTACTGTAGCATTACTTTCCTTTTGCTAATTACATATTTCTTTACATGACGATTTACACAATAAATTACAATTACATTCAGTTTACTTTTTATATCAGCAGGCTTGGGGCTGCACCTCATTATTTGCTTAGAGGAACAAACTTGCATGTTGTCTCATGTAAAATGACAACATGCTTTTATCACTGGTGAGAATTGCAGCTTTTCGGAGTTCATGATATACTGCAGTATAAACCCTAATGATAATCATACCTTTTCAATTTGAACTGTACTTTTAATAACTATGAAACATTACTTTCGTAACTGTAATTGTAATATTAGTGATCATTTGATATTTATTTCAACCGTACTTATGATGATTCATGAAGACTGATTTTGTTATTGATTGTTGTGTAAATAATTACGACTAACAATTTTTAAATAAACCTTAAGTAAACAAAAAACCTACCTCGCTTCCAGCTCTTGGCACTTGCTATCTAATATTTAATGATATACTGTAATGTGTGCTTGCAAACATGCAGTCAAGAGAAGTTTTTGTTTTGAGAGCGTAAAAATACAACAAACGACAAGCATACATCAAAATGGGTTCTAGCACCAGTCTGAAGTATCTGTTGCTCCCAAAACACCCACAAAGTCTCAATAATGTTCTAACTTCGTTTATTTATTTGCCTCAACCCAAGGGAGGAAAGCACCCCCAATTCACATTGTGTTTGTTTCTGAAAGCCAATGTCTGTGGAAAACAAATGCAATCAGCTCTAATAAAAATGGTCATGTATATGTAATAATTGTGACAGGGCTAGTAATAAATTTGACTTTAATAAAAAGGTGAAATCTCGGGGTGTATTAGTGCTTTCTAAACTGCAGAAACTGTGATTTTGGTCACTTTTATTTTGGTCATCAAACACATTTTGTGCTCCACATGGTTTGACATGTGGTTGAGGTGGGTCAACTCTGGCAGTGAGTGTTTGTGAGTGCCTGTGTGTGTGTGTAAGTGTTAGGCAGGGAGGGTCTGAGTCTGAGCATTGTGTGAAGCTGAAATAATGGTGATTTAAATCGGAAATCCAAAAAGGTGTTCAGGCCACATCTGGTGTGAGGCACAGTGGCAGCGTCTGCAGTGCTCACACACAGCTTCGCTGGACCACTAGCAGATGCCAATTTTCTGCCCCGTTGAGGCCTCCTGGAGGAACACTGCCCTGCCTGCCTCGTGCCCCGCTCATAGCCCCAGCATTCCAGCAGAATACACACACACACACACACACACACACACACACAAACACACACACACAGAGAGACTCGTGACTGCTCCTGATCATCCCATGGCCACTTCAGAGCACATCTCTGCCCTGCAGTTAGCACAGTCTGTATACCCTATATGTGTGTGAGTGTGTGTGTGGCAAAATTTTCTGTTTGTGTGTGAAAGCACACAGCAGTGGCCTGATTTCCTCCTAGCTCTGGGGCTGAGGCCACACATCAAGTTGTTATGTGTGCTGATGTTGACCATGCAGTCCTATCAACAGGACGAGTGCATGCTTTTAGTAAGGAACACTAGAAGACCATTAGACTGGACACTAACGGCTCAAGCAGAGCTGTACTCAACAGTACCGTGTTGATCTCTCGAAATCATTTGATTCGCTATAGACTGCCCTGAAATCCATCAGCTTCCATTAGACTGTCAGCTGGTAATATACATTGTCATAGCCATGCATGCACAGCCACGGCAGCCATACAGACAGACATGCATTCACTGCACTACAGACGTTAATAATTGGCTAATTGGCGGCAGAGTGAATAATCCTCTATTAATTGCAACTGTGGCAGCCAGTAAAGAAAGTGCTGTAATTCCCTTTAACAACCGAAATTAATAAGTGTAAGGTCTGGGAGTGATTGTTTGAAAAATAAACTTTGCTGTGACTTTTTGTGGAAGTGTGTGTTATGGCGGCATGGGGAGAGCGTGGCTCGAGAGGGAGGGAGAGAGTGGTTTATTTATTTGGCTTGATTTTCACTCCTAATCTCATCCTGCTCATGCAAATGGAGCGAGCGAGGAAGGTGCGGTGGTTATCTTTCTTTACATCAATAAATAAAAGGCTCCAGTGGACCACATGGCTCTGCTAATTTTCCAAACCAGTGAAGAGGCTTTTTATATGGGGAACACCTCTTCCATTTTACCTCTCCCACTCCCATCCCCCCCATCCCCGCCCCACACACACTCTCTTACACATTTTCCTTGTGTCTCACTCTGCATCCCAGGCTCTTTAATTTCTGTCCCTGTTTCATCTTGTCTTTTGAAAAGCTGTGTCTGCCTCCTTAGCGTTTGGTGTGAGTGTAGACAAGGGCGTGCCGGTCCTTGTGCGTGTCTGTGTGTTCGTGTGTGCCCCTCTACGTTGGGCTGAGAGGTGGCCTGGCCGCTCTGGACTGGATTTGCATCAGGTTCCTGCGAGGTAAGAGGACGGAGCATTAAAGGCCAAGCTGTAATCTCTCCTTGTCATCTAATCTCCTCGTATTAAGTTTCTCCTGGCCGATAAGACGCCCGGGCGGCCACCTTGGCCGGACA
>JBBJLS010000148.1:19362454-19367454 GCA_037577275.1 Bryconaethiops microstoma | reverse complement strand
TAAGAACAGCAACAATGAAAGAAACATTCAAAATACAGTAGCATGAACATTAACAGCATATTTGTCTCAGAAGCAGGCAGGGAAACAGGACTATTGAATCATGTTCAATACAAGGCATTTATAACGCAATTAAGACATTTCCTCTCCACTGTACTTATGTTTGGTGATAACTAAAGTTTACATAACTGTGTTTTATGAAATTTTCTAAAGACCAGCACTTCCATACTTCCACTGATCTGCATCACAGCTTGTTACCATAAAGTGTCCCAGAAATCAACACCAAACTTATTCTGATGCCCATATTGCCCATTTCTCACAACCGAGAGACACTGGGTTACAAAGAAAATGAACAATTTCCAGTCACCCTGATGCTCTTATTGCTCCCAGTGTATGTCTGGGTTAAGCCAAATCTGCCTGCCTTTAGAATTAGCAGTCCATTTGTAAACAGGTTCTCAGATCTTCTTTAAAGTCCCAGTCAGAACTGCAGAAACTGTGCCACAGTCAGCCTTACGGCTAGTACCTTTTACTGGGTGCTTCATTGTTATTTAAAACCCTTTTATTGACCCTTTATTAAATGTCTTTGTCGACTCACTACATGACTACACACACAATAATCTGTAAAACAAGCTGTGAAACAACACTGTAAGTAAACGCATTCAAATAATGGTTGTAAACTCAGTCAACTCTTGAGGGATCTGTGGCCTGCTGTGATGTGGGGCATGCACATACCGTTGTTCATTTTTCACCCTGCAGTGATATTAATCAGTCTCCTTGTATCTCCTGGTGGCATCTTGTTCAATATAAAGTGTCTAAATGTAAAGGGGAAATGATCCAGGAGGTTTATAATAGCTTAGAAGCACACCATTTCAGCTGTGTTCTGTTACTCCATGGCCATATCACCAAACTAGCAGGTGTCAGACCAAAATACAGGAAAAGTTTTATTTTCTCCTCAAACTTCTTTCCTAATTTCATGTTTCCGGCTGGCCTGACAGTGTAGAGAGTGTAATGATAATAATAATAATAATAATAATAATAATAATAATAATAATAATAATAATAAGCAGAAGAAGAAGAAGAAGAAGAAGAAGAAGAAGAAGATTTAGAGAGCCCACTACCCTGCACTGTTTAAAAATGTCCACACATTATTAAACCTAATTCAGTTCATAAGGAGTTGCTAATGACCTGGATTAAGTGTGCAGAGGCAGGGAATAGACATTATGCAGGGCAGTGGGTTCCCTGGAGTGTGAATTCTGATTGATCTATAATCAGTCCATTAGTATAAGTGTAAAAGCTCACATATCCACAGTAATAAATAAACTTGATTTAAAATTTTGTGTTCAAAAATTAACCTGTCTGCAGTTCATTTACCCTTATTAGTAAGATCAGTAATCTGTGTTTTACATTCTTTTAACCTATGATTTGAAGTTCAATAACATTAAAAAGACTATTTACTGAACAGATATAGGTTTCCAAATAATGCACACTTTTTATGTGTCTTATGTACTCCTACAGCCCTAACTATAGATTAAGTAGCCTAGCCCTCTTCCACAATGGACTAGCATGATACATGCGTTCATTTAATTGAAGTTAAACTAATATTAGATCAATTAAATTTGTATTAATACCATTCAACTGCATAGTGTAATTATTACAGTTCTTATCCAACCAAACTCTTGGGACTAGTTTCCCAGAAACAGATTAAGCCAATTCACCATTAGCATTTCAGTTTAGCCCAAGACTCAGCTTAACATTTGTCCAGGACATTGGCCCTTGGTGCATCTACTCCCAAAGCCGATTATTTTGCCTTATAATAACAAACTCTTTCTCAAAATAATACTGAAGTAAGCTGAGGTAGCCACTTCTCCATTCAAAGCTGCACCAGTTACACTGCGATTTTTTTAAGTATTACATAGTGTCTTTTGTTTTGTTAATTAAGTTGAATCAGTTGCGTATTTCCATGTACCCGCTGATAGTTGCCCTGATAAGGACAGTTGATAACCACTGATACATTAGATATTAATAGAGATGTAATAAAGAACAGTAAATCTACTAAACTCAAATTTCTCTATGCTCACACACTTTTAAGCACTTTATCTGATGCACTTTATTAACTTTTACATGATGTCACTTTATCATGTCATGGAATGACACATTGACTGGATCAGAAACTGCTGTGCACTGTTACTTTATCATTAATGACTAACTATTAATTAACTCACTTATCTGCCATTTTCTCCTTATCTTGACATAAATTGTATAGTATTGTATAATATTATATTGTATTGCTTTTTCTCAACCTCTTTTAGCAATTGAGCGTCTTGTTCTGATTATCTTCTTATTATTTTCTCTGCTCTTACATGTGTGATTTAATTCCTACTAGAGATGATCACCCCCTTCACAAGTCAGATTACAGATCAATGCATGGAAAAAAAGAAACGAAGAAAACATGCTGTTCATATCCATGTTCAGTTATGGTCAGTTTGACTATTGCATTAAATATTACCTACAGTTGGCACTGGGTCTCATATCCCAAAGCCTAAGGTTATTTGCAAGGGTACTAAGCAAGTTTGCGTTCAATTGATCTCAGTAGATATTTTATTAAACAGCATAGGAACAGAAACTGAGACACTGAAAGTTCTAAAACTCCTGAACACGGCGGATGGAGCCCACAGCAGGGTGAACAGCATTCCAGTCAGTGTAGCGGCGGTACTCGCCCCTCTCGAGTAGGTACTGCCTGCCCTGGTAATTGGGATGCTCGTAGAAGACCCAGGCACCATCCAGCACATTGCAGGAGTGGACCTCACGGTGACGGAAGCGGTCAGATAGAGAGGGCCAGTCCTCAGAGAACTCCATCATCTGACCCTGAAAGTCAGGACGCTCATACAGGCGAATACGGAACATGCCAGAACTCTGCAAAAAACAACAATGCACAAAACATATATTAAGACTAGTCTAGTGGAAGGGAGACTATATACACATTTCTGATCTCACCTGTGTTAGACCAAGGCTTGCTTTGCAGACTGCAGACTCTATTTTAAATCACCCTTTTGTGTCCTCAGCAACATAACCACCACCAAAACACATCAGATCATTTGACTATTGTGCAGTTTTCCGGTCTGTCTACTCATTTTCTACTTCAGGAACGCACTTGATGAACTCTGCGTCAGCTGTATTCACTCTCTTTTTCCTTGCAAATTCTGAATATCACAGTGGACGTGTGGAATGTATAGTGTGAAACTTAGCTTTATGTGTTCGTGTGTATATGTTTGCAGACGGGGCAGAATGGCAGTTTTGATTTGAGCAAACAGTCTGGTACTAGAGTCCAATCAGACCACTTTTGGCAGCTTGACTCACATTTCGGATTATACGGCAGGACCTGACACTATCGCTGTATCCCATCCAACGCTGGTAATCGGGGTACTCCCCTCTGGTCAGGATGTACTGGTAGCCCGTGTAATTTGGGCGCTCATATATCGCCCAGGCACCGCTTTCAACACGGATGGAGTTACAGCGGCTGAAGTAGGAAGAGAGCTCAGGGCAGTCACTGTTGCACTCATAGTAGCGGCCTTGGAAGTTCCTGTCCTCGTAGAAGATGATCTGTGCATAAGGAAGAGTAAGACAGAGGCAGAAACACATGAATCTAATGTGCAAAAAAGTGATGATACAAAAACTGTTTTTATATATATATATATTTTTTTTTTTTTACTAACTTTGCCCATACGGTCCATGTTTGGGGCACACTCTGAGGTGTTTTGATTTTGGAATGTTTATCCCCCCTTTTGATCTATGCCATGTATTGACCGGGGCATGGGCCAGATTTATATATATGTGCCACATTGAATTGCACTGCTAGGGGAATCATTGTCATCTGAATAGCCTCAGCATTTACATCTGCACAATAGCTGATGCTGCAATTGTTTCTAAATGTGCAGCTTTATTCAATGTCTTTCGCCCATTGTATGGGCCACTGACCTGTTGATCTCACAATGCCTGATTCTAGAAAAGATTTATTGGGCCAATTAATTTGTTTCCCAGCAGCTGGTAGTGCCATGGTTACAGTGGCATTGGCTTCTGGCCACCCGCTCATCGCGTTCAAAGCTTAATACTTATTTCGGAGCTTGATAAGCTCCTCCCTTAAACTCTCAGCAGGATTAGAGAAGCACCTCATATTAACGCAGTCAAGTATGTTTGATAGCTCACATTTTGTTGGTTTTCTAAGTGAAAAGGAGTTAACACGGCATCTGCATGAAAGAAAGTTAATACATATTCTACACTTTTCTGCTAAATTCTTGCATAATAAATTATATGACTCAAACCTCAGTGTGTTGCACTCACACTTTGCAGCCATTGCTTAATCGCAGAGGTTTTTAGAAAGCAAAAGGCATAACATATGCCTACATGCTTTCTGCTGGTAATTTCCTAAAATGTTAAGAACTGTTGAAGTCAAGACAAGATCTGTAAGACCAAGAAAAATCTGGTCAGGCATGCAAATCCTATATATTACTGTTAAAGACATACTGGAAGATTTGACTAGCATGAGAATAATAATGTACTGAACTGTTGCAGAAACATTTATGAGACCCAACAATCCTATTGAAAACCTGTAATTAGGTCTTAAGCATGCTTATGTTGTGCATGCATGAAAATATATGAATATTTCAGAATTTATGCACAAAGCACATTTTATCCTTTCTAATTTGTTAAATGTAGTTAAAATTACATTTTATGTTTGGCGTTTGCTGCTGAGCAGTGATTTATGAGTCACTTGCTAACTAATGACTCTATAAGCTATAAAATAATTCTGTAAATATGCAAAATATATGTTTTCTCATAATATTGTATTACGTTTACGTAATATCCAGAGCAACGAACATCAGTGCTTTAGTAGTCAACATCTGTTCTTCATACATGGAAAGCTAAACCGGCCTAGTGGTAGGATACTTGCCTCTGGACCAAGAGGTTGTGGGTTTGAATCCTACCTCCAGCACACCACCACTGGG
>JBBJLS010000148.1:19307416-19319434 GCA_037577275.1 Bryconaethiops microstoma | reverse complement strand
CCTTAATTTGAATTAAGTGGCCATTAATTTGTGAACCGATCCCTTAATTTTACCTTAAAAGTGGATTTAAGGCATGAGTGTGAAACCCCTTAATCTTAAACATAAGGCATTAATTAAATAACAGAGGTTCTATTATTTAAGGGGCAAATTTTAAAAAGTAAGGGAAAAATTCAGTAGTGTTACCCCTTAATCAGCCATAATCTATGCACTTTTCCCCTTAATTTTCTTTCATTTCCTAGAAATTAAGGTCAAAATTAAGGTAATTTTAAGGGGTAAAATGAAGGGGTTTGGTTTCGTAGTGTTAACTTCAGTGCACGTTAACAAAATAAGATTTCATTTCAAGTGATTTTGGAGTTTGGATATTCATTCAGTGTAAAGAGCAAGTGGAAAAATTGACAAAGTTTTTATATGGCAGCGGTGATATGTATAACCCAACATCCTGAATCAGTGCAAGACCTGATTCAGACCTGACACCCCATGAGGGGTCTTCTCCATGTAACCTTAGTGCTCCTCATATCTGTTAGGTCACATCCACTAGGCCTGAAAAGAAGTGACTAAGCCCAGCAGTATCATGGGAGAGCTAACATGCCTCATCCACACGATAAATCAGACTGTCTGCATCTCTAGCACTGCCACTCCACTCTCACATACCACCCAGGTGTGTGAAGTAGCTCTGTGATCATGCACTTACATTAACAGCCGTGCTGTTCTGTACTGGTCAATCAGGCTTTGGTGAATTTGGGCCGATGTGGCTCCCTCACCACCCCTCCAGCCCTCTCTCTCTCGCTCTCTCTGCACCGTCTCTGCGGCAGCAGGCAGATTGCTCTAGCCAGGCTTGTCTGAGTAGATGAAAGATGGCACAGGATTGACGCTGGGGGACGATAGCCCTGGTGACACGTGCACTGCTCTCCTCTCTCTCATTCCCTCCCTGCAATGCTCTCTGCCTTCACTCATTTACATAATACACTTCTGACACCTTTACTTTATTCATCAATCACCAGGCTTCTCTCCCAGTCTACCTTTTGTCTGAGCATGTCTCTGCTCCATCAGGACCCGCACAAAAGATTAATTTCACAGTTTTTTTTTTTCCTTCCTTTCCTTCTCCCCTCTTCCCCACCCCTATATTCCTCTGCTTTTTCCTGCCCTCCCTTCTCTTTCCTTTCATTTCAAAGATACAAAGCTCAAAAAATGACAGAAGGAAGATAATGAAAACAACAATACGAGCAATTTTTACTCCTGCAGGTCGCATCACTGGATTTTCTCTCCTCCTCCTCCTCCTCCTCCTCCTCCTCTCCCCCCTCCCCTCCTCTCCTCCCTCCTTTCTGCCGAGGCGCTGCCATCTGTCTAAGGTTCACACTGCCGCCTCACTCTTTAATCTGCATCCACACAGCGCAGGGCCCACCACCTCACTGAATTCATCTACATCCGTCTCCACCCCAAACCCCAAACACTAATCTTTTGCTTTTGCTTTTCTACATACTTGAATTACTTATCCTGCTTAGTATGCCCCCCATATTGTTTTAGTGTTCATTTCTCTTTGGTGCATACCTGCTTTTGGCATGTAGTTATGTTTATGGTTCTCAGCGGGGAAATAAAAAGCATTATGAAAAAAAGCATTAAATGAGAACTGTCGTCCAGAAGCAACTGTAAGAAACTGCTAACGAACCGGTACACTTTCTCAGTGAAAATGGATTCCCAGTGGCCTACTATCATCGCCAGGATAGCAGCCAATCTGAGCCTGACTTTTTTTACATCATATGTCAGCAAAGTGCATTGAGTCCAAAGTAGGGATGGCAATCTAAACCCTGTTCCGATTTAGAACCGGTTCTAATTTTGCGAAGCACCGGAATCGTTTACCTCTGGCATTATCGGTTCCTCTAACGATTCTTGCGGACTTTTTCCTGCGTCGTGCGCGATGACGTCACACTCCGCGACTCGAATTATCATGGAGCGGAGAAAGCGGTTCGCGGCATGATTGCATTTTACTAAAAAAAAAAAAAAGACACTTGTGTTTGTAGCCAGTGTAGTGCCATTTTAACTGGCAACGCTGGTAACACCACCAACATGTTGAAACATTTGATGTGCATAATTCATTGTTCAAGTGTAAAGGACAGAATTAGTTCTGACAGCTAATAAAACAGCTGCTTTCGAAGCTAAAAAATTGGCTTGTGACTACCTTTTATTAATGTAAATATGTAGCTAACCAGGTCTTATTACCTGTCCACAAAATTATGATTCGTTAAAATACATATTTTAAATATAAAATATGTATTTTATACTGTTGTTGCCTTCTCAGCCTAGGCTTTAGCGGCTGCTAGCCAGGCGTCTTTGGCTCGTTACTCTCGGCCACAGAGCGGGTCAGTGTTGCCAGATATTGAATGTTGAAGTATCGTACCAGCAGCTTAAAATTATCGCATTTTGAGAAAAATAATCGTACACACGCAATTTCCATTCTGACCTTGCTCAGAAAATCTGCTTCAATAACACAGATTATAATAGACTTTTACCTACAGAACATTTGTAAAAACCACCTCTGGGCAGAACAGCGCATCTCTTAAAATGAAGGGGTAAAATTATCGTACATTATGGGATTTTTGGTATTACTGATACATCGTACAGAGGGTAAAATTATCGTACAAATACGATAATTAAGGTACGTCTGGCAACACTGGAGCGGGTCCAAAAATAAGACAATTACAGGGAGCAGGGTCTGTTCTTTCCTCCCTCGGAACGGGAGCATTTATTTACTGTCTCCAAAAAGAACATTAGAGTGGCGAGAATCACTCACAAACGGATCGGCCATGTAAAACTCCAAACACTTCCCGCCTACCACACACTGAAAGACTACATCTCCCAACCTCCCTAGAGGCTCAATT
This sequence comes from Bryconaethiops microstoma, assembly GCA_037577275.1. NCBI lineage: Eukaryota > Metazoa > Chordata > Actinopteri > Characiformes > Alestidae > Bryconaethiops > Bryconaethiops microstoma. The sequence continues at coordinate 19,316,558 of JBBJLS010000148.1, read as the reverse complement.
AGCCAGAATGCAAAGTTTCTTAAGGCAACAGGCTCATACTGTAACACTGTTTAGGAATCGATAATGGAATCGATAAGAAGAATCGATAATGGCATTGACATCAATAATTTCTTATCGATTCCCATCGATAAGGCGTTCTTGAATTTTTCCCAATTTTTTTTTCATTCTTGCACTCTCGTAAATGGTGTTAATTAAAAGCACAATTTTTGTGTTGCATACTTTAATATGCTTTTATATTTCAGGCTTTTTATATTGTGATAAGTATGTTCAAATGTAACACAAAATATATTGTCTTTTTTTTGTTTTTTTTTACTGGATGTGTTAAAAAAAAAATAACCCAATGAGTTTGGGGGGGGATTTTCATGCAAAATGATTTAGGTGGTTTGAGGTGGTAGGGGGAGGTGAGTAAGATGATGCTCAGGGCCCGTAAAAGACCCTGGATAAGAGCTTGCCTCCCTCAGGGATGTGTGTTTAAAATGAGGCTGGAGAACGGTGAAAATTTCGTGTGAAAGTGACAGTAGGGTTGGTGCTATTTTAAACAGTCCACATCTGCTCATAAGTTTTGTGGCTTGCAGGACTGGGTCACTGCATGCCTGTGGGCAGGGCATGGACATTAACCGCGCAGGACAGTGGAGGCATTCGGCTCATTCCAGCACCTGAACTTAGCCAAGAGGATAATTACCTGAGTGTGAGTCTTCTGCTCCAGATAGCTTAGCAGCGTTACGGGTAACACTACGCACTCTGACCCAGTGACCCCGAGTCACGCTGCAGTTGTGTGTACTGCGGCACATGAGTGAAACAAACAGGCACATAGACAAACAATCTCAGACATACATACAAACAAAAATGCACTGACAATGATGGACACACAGTACACAAACGCACTCAAACATGGACTCACGAGGAAAGTCATTATTGTCCTCTGCGCACCCTCACCTCTTCCCTCTCTCTCTCTTTCTCTCTCTCTCTCCTTTCACAAGTTGTCTTTAGCCTGCTCTACATTTCTCTTCCCATCCTTCACCATTCTCTCCCTCACTCTCTAGCACTCGTCATATCCTTCTTGCTTTCTTCTCTGCACCTCTGATCCAAGCATCTCTTGCTCCCTCTCCTTTTCTTTACCTGTCCCACTCACTCCCCTCCCCTACCCTCCACATTCTCTCGCTCTCTTTTTCTCTCTCTCTCCCTACCTGACCTGCTCTCCCTCTCTCGTTCACTGACCCTGTATTCTTTTTCTATCCTTGCACATCATCTCGCTCTTTCTTTTTCTCTCTTTCACTCCTGCTCTTACCTTACCCGTCCTGCTCTTTTCTCCTGTCATTCTCTATTTTAACTCCCCTCTATACTTTCTTCTTCCCCCCTCTTTCTTTACCTGTCCCGCTTGCTCACTCGCTCTTTCTACCCCCCCTCCCCACCTCTCTCTCTCTCTCTCTCTCTCTCTGAGTGTAAAATGACTGCTCACCTCCCACTGCAGGTGGTGTAGGGAGAGGTGGGGTGGGTTGTGTGTCGGGGGTGTGTGTGTGTGTGAGTGGCTTGATTTATCGGAGGCTGTCAGCCCCTCGGAGGATTGGAGGCTACAGGAGGGTGGCGTCTCCTCCTTGGCCCCTTGGCTGGCTCTGAGGCAGACCCCATCTCTCATTAGGAGAGCAGCGCTGCTCCACTTGAAAGTGACATTCACACTCACTTCTCCGCTCACAAATGCAAAGAGATGACAGCCCCTCGCCACTTAAAAGCCAGGGTCCCTCTTTTCAGGCCCTGGAAAACATCAATTTATTACATTAGGTTTGGCAGATATCCATATGATACCTATACGGCTCAAACAACCCACCCACCCCATCACTCTCTTTCTCTCTTCCTCACATGCACAAACACACTCATGTACACACACACACACACACACACACACACACTTCCTCACACTCATCCTGTCGCTCCCTTCATCACCTCCATCTGCAGCCCACCCCCTCGTTCTCCTTCCACACCTCCTATCTGCTGTCACCCTTCCCTCCTAACCAAACAGCTTGTTTGCTTGCTGGGATTTGTAATTCACAATTAGCGCATGGGAGCTTGCAAGGCAAAGGGACAAAAACACTTTTCAAAGGAGGCCTATCGGAGCTGCTACGGCCCACCACTGAGAAAATGTTTTCAGTATTACAAAAGAACTCATGAACGAGAAGTGCGCTACTAAAATTATGACTTAAATGCTGCTTGTAAATTGTGGTTTGCATTCCGTTCCGTGAATTATGCCCCTCTTAAGCACATATGCACTTAACCATGGACTGAACGTCAGACATGTGGCGAATGACGCGCAATATTTAGAGAGACAAAAGAAAACGCTGAAATGAACATCTTGACCTTGTCGGATGCCACTTTGTTAGCTTGTCAAGTTTGGAGCACATGATTATCACCTGAAAAGAAAACTGCGTGTGCAGACTTCTAATAGACTGACATATAAAGACCTCAACATTGCTATGTGTTGGTTTAGTTAATGTACTCTCAGTTTGCTTTATTTCAAATGCTAATATACATTTAAGGATAATCGGAACTCAATTTGGATCCCTCACTTTATTTGGTTGTTTGCTTATCTCCATGATTGTATGATATAAGTGAAGTTGGTTATCTTATTTTTTTGATTGCTTTCACTTCACTTTGATTGCTTTCATTCCAGACTGTGTGGAATAGTGTCATTTGTCATGTGTAGATGTGTAGAACTTTCCACACTGTCCTGCACATGGAGGTATAGGCAATAGACAACTCCAGTAGTGTAGGCACTTAACCTGTTTAATAAGGCAAAAAAACATAACTATACCTCATTACATTAGTCATTTAAGATTGGTATGTGTTATTTCAAATAAGAGTGTCAGATTTTACATGAAACACTACTGTATTCCATGAAGCTGTGTTGTAAATTGTGAGTTCACATTTACATGTCACATGGCATCACCATGACAAGGCTGTCAAAAAAATCAAACTACACCGGGCACATTCGAGTAACCTCACCACTGTGCAGTTACAGTCCGCTGTCATTCCGGGAAGGCCACTGTCGAATTTACGGCAACTAATAAGCATGCGATTATGAGAAAATATCCATATCAAACAGCAGAGCTGTCATAGTGTTCTGAGCATGTTCCAACTTCAGGATTTGACGTTCTTCAGAACTATAATGGGTCCGGCACACTGAAGCATGCACTCCCTGCCTAAGCTGCAGTTCCTAATGTTGAGTAATTAGCCAGTAATAATTATCTTTTTTTTTTGTGGAGAAAATGAAAATGGAAATCAGCCCCTATTATTGAACACAATGGAAAAGTAATATTGCCTAGAAATACTGAATGTGTTGATGGGAGAGGGAGAGCAGGAGGGGTGAGAATCACATCTCAACCAAAGCTGTCAACTCGAGAGCAAAGAGAAGAGGAGATGGACAAGCGAAAGAGAGGGAAGTAGGAGTCAGAATGATGGACATGGGAAAATGAAAGAAAGGAATCAATCAATTAAGCTCCATTTGCAGAGATGAGCAGGTGAAGCATGCTGAGGAGGACGAGGGGCAGAAGCTGAGGTGACGGAGGTGCGATGGAGAAAGCAGAGGAAGTCTTTTTTTATCGTACTCTCGTCTTTTTTGCTTCGTTCTCTCCCTCTCTCTTTAAAGATCGGCAGCATGTCGGGAGGGGATGGGGAGTGATATGCAAAACGCCACCTCCATAACCAAAGTAGCCTGCAAAATGAGGTGTCAGCATGCGAAGCTCATTGATGTATGAATGCGGAAAATCAAAAGCGGCAGCAGACAGACGGGGCTAAAGGTGAGACAGGCGCAATGTGAGCAGCTGTACATCTACGTCAAGGTGTTGGCGTACCAGGCCCTCTCTCTCTCTCTTTCTTTTCTCCCTTTCTCCTCAGCTATCGTTCTCAGCTCTTTATTTATTTATTTCACTCCACGTCCCTCTTTCTTTTCTTTAGCGGAGGGGCCACAGCCTAACAAGGCACACAGGCCACAGGACGATGAAAGAATGCTATTCAGGGAAATGATCACCCTCCCTGAGGAATACCAACTAATTTGATATGAGGACAGCCCTCCTTCTCCTCCCGATGGATCTCATCCACACTGTTAAAGTACATCACTCTATATTGTGTGCAAATTCCAATTCGCATCATGGAAGTCTCAGCTCATTTCTAGTGAAGACTGATGAGGCTCTGAAGTGAAGAGGTTACCTTCAATATTGCCTAGCTGCTGTCACATGTTCACAATGGAAATTGTTCTTGTGAAAAAATCATATACATTACACTGTCTATATATATTTATATATATATATATATATATATGTGTGTGTGTGTGTGTGTGTGTGTGCGTGCGTGTGCGTGCGTGTCCATTAAGTGCTGTAGGTTGCAAGGTGGGGCCTCCATAAATAGGACTAATTTATCCACCACATCTCACAGAAGCCCGATCAGACTGAGATCTGAAGAATTTGGAGTCCAAGTCAACAGTTCTTTATCATGTTCTTCAAACAACTTCCTGAACAATGTTTGCAGTGTGTTACCAGTGCAACATTCTGTTAAAAGAAGTCACCTCCAATAGGAAATAGCATTGCCACGAAGGGGCGTACTTGATCTGCAACAATGTTTTGGTAGGTAACATCTGCATGAACATAAAACTTGACAAAATACACACATTGTCAATAAATAAAGTAAGTTATTATCAATATTAATCATGATTAACAATCCTCCTGTCAAAAAATGCAGTTCATTTAGAGTATGTTGTAGCCACGGACTGTTGAAGGTGCGCAAAAATCTTCAACCGACTGTAGTATCACAGTCATTTTATGATTTTTTTAAATGTCTTTTTGTCACATTGTTTACCAAGAAGTCACATGTATTTCCTAAGTCCACATGTGAACACATTTTCCTATGTGATTTTATTTTCAGGTGATGTATGTGGAAAATATCGTGTGAAGTGTGCACATTGTTTCTATTCACATGTGTTTTATTTCTGAAGGAGTAGAAACCATTTTTCCCCACACAGGAGTGCACCCAAACAATGGATGATCTAATAAGTATACCGAACATCCAGACCGAGCAAGCAGTGTGCAGTACGCCACACAGTATCAGAAACCTCAGTAAGAGTAAGCCTATTTTAGAATGAATTACAACTCACTGTGGTTTAAGGCGAGTGTGTGGCCATTGATTCCATTTTTTTATTATCGACATTAGCCTTGTAGTCCTAGCGTAAAGTTTCAGACACCAAACAAGCCTTGGCTACATTTGAGGTAAGGAGAAAGTTTGCATTTTAATCAAACCATCAAACCATCACTTTAACTGCCTGCTGTTTTTTTCTTTCCAGAGACACCTATACACTGGCTTGTCACATTTTCTTAGCGTATCCAGGCCTATAAGGCTACAGTTCAGCCTCTGATGGAGAGTAACAGCCGCCGGCACACTGGGGAGAGGACCTTTATTGATGGTCAAGCCCAGCTGTGTGTAAAACAGCACATGATGCTACTCTTATTGAATTGGAAAAGAAGTTCAGCAGCGGCAAGGTTTAAACAATCTTCAGGCTTAGCCATACACTAGGTGTGTGTGTGTGTGTGTGTGTGTGTGTGTGTGTGTGTGTGTGTGTGTGTGTGTGTGTGTGTGTGTGAAGGACAGAGAGAGTTCAAGATTAAGTGAGAGAGATGAAAGAGCGGAAAGCTTGGCTAAAGTGATCTTCATGAGGTGGGTTTTGTTCCGTCGCTGCTGCTGCATGAGGCCACAGAGGCCCAGCTGGTCCGACTCAGAGGTAATATGCTCCAGTGTTGCTGTTTATACCTTCTACAAGCAGCAGATCCACTGCTTTCAGTGTGCAGTACACAACATTAGTCATGTTACAGTTACCTAAGATTTTCGTTTCTTTCTTATTTGGAAAGAAAGACTGCAGCCAAAGTCATCTATATGCTTTCAGAAATTGTTGTGTCTGTTCAGTAATTTGCTCCTTTTGTCATGTCTGCTGACGCAGTAGTCATTTGCACGCCCCCTCCCTCCGGAGTGAGTGGATAAAGGATGGCTCCTGTAATGCACTCAGTGTACGTGGCAGAGCTGATTGATAAAGTGGAGCTCAGTGTTGTGCAAAGCTCATGTCTGGCCAGAGGGCCAGACAGAGGGAGAGAAAGAGAGAGAAAAATTGCTTAAAACGCGATAATAAAATAAAGTGAGACTAGAAAGGCCGAAATGAGGCGAACGTGACAAATGTAAAGCAAGACGGAGAGAAGAAAGAGAAGGAGTGAAAAGTGGGGAACAGACCAGAAGGAAGTAGAAAGAACAGAATGAGTTAACCATGGCCTGCTGTGGAGGCTGGGGGTGGGAGGGTGGGGGGGTTGTCTGTAGAGGCAGCAGTGCTGAAATGAGTTCTTAAGGTATGCTCCTGGGTGCAGGACTTGTAAAGCAGATGTCATTCTAATAATGTGGAGCTGGTGAACACGCTGGGCCTAAACCCAGCAGGATGAAGCTCCACAAGCCCCGGCGCTAGTAGCTAATGCCATTTTATGAGGCGCCATCTTATAAAGACAATGCCTGTCTCATGCCGCATACTTTAGGTAGTCAGCTGCAGGCACCAGCAAGCATTTGCTGCAGGGATTTCATTTCATTATTTCATAAGCCTCAATTCTGAAATCTGATTCACCCCCTTTCACTAAAAGCCACGATTTCCCCCCACGTTTCCCAGGACAAGAACACCTTCAGGTCCTTCTGTCCTCCAGCTGAGATCTTGTCTGTGAACACACACGCACACGACCTCGCAGAAGTTTTGGAGCGAGATTTATTAGAAGTTTTCTCTGCATACAAGAACCATATGCCCCTTTGGAGCCCTCTAAGTTTTTTTAAAATTTTTTATTATTATTATTATTTTTGCACATACTAAAAGTAAAGAAGCCAAAAAAGGTTTTATTAGCGCGCTGATGTGAATCGTTCTTTAAAACACATCTTTGTAAATGTGTGAAGAAGCATTTCATAGCTTCACATAATGTGAAGGTTCCACACCAGCTGAAGCTTTTTTCCTGTCACTGTACATTTAAGACAAGAATCATTTAGGAATCTTTATTTTTAAAAGTGTATTATGAGTGTCATACCATACATAATTCATTCGCCGGTGATGCCACAGGTGTCCATGTCCAGCAGGGTGGGTGATGGGGTCAGATTTGGTCTTTCTAGGGGTGAAAACCAAGTTATGTCTGGAGGCCCTGATCAAAGAAGTGTGAGTAAGCTACAGCTTTCAGGAATGCTTATTATCTACATTTATATTTACGGCATTTATCAGACGCTTTTATCCAAAGCGACTTCCATTCCCTACCTACAGTGGACAGTCTCCCTGGAGCAACTTGGGGTTAAGGGTCTTGCTCAGGAACCCAGTGGTGGTGCTGAAGGATTCAAGCCCACAACCTCTTGGTCCACAAGCAAGTATTCTACCCACTAGGTGACCACCACCCCATTAATTAACCACCCCATAATTAACTGCTGTCTCACTGTTAATGTTGACGAATGGTGGTTTAAAAAATAATGTTCTCACTTTTAATAAGACGATTTAGTTCAACATGGAAGATATATAAGAACTGACTGAAAGGTCTATTGTTTTAGCCCGTGTACACAATGTGTTATGAATAGCCGTTCTCCTAACACTGACAATATTATTTGCTTATTTCACTGCTGTTCATAAATGTAACAAGACAAACTAGCTTGGCCAAAATACAATAGTTTTATTGGTGTGTTTTCACCACAACTTTGCAAACAGCTAGTTTATACACCACCACTAACTGTTTGGTATGGCACAAATTTACCAAAGGTGGTCAATGGGTTCCTTTACTCATAACTGAATGCAGTCCAGCAGGTTCACTGCCGCCACCGCCACCACCATCAGCTGATGAAGGCCTTGCAGCAAAAATGTCTGTAATTTTGGCACATTTGGCAGCGTCTGCCTGAAGTGCCTTTATCTTCTCGCAGTTTCTCTGTGCCCCCCTTTACGTTTTCTCTCTCCATCTCACCCACAGACATTGCACCTGGCACAGAGCCAAAAGGGGGAGGTGTTTCAAGATATGATTGGGCCAGCGCCGTGTCAATAAAGAAAAGAACCAATGGGCGGCAGAGGAGTGGTGTTTAGAAATTTGACTGGGCCGGCCCATTGTCAGCCGGGCCGCCAATCTATGAGTCTTATGGGCCGGTCAGACCAATAAATAAATAAATAAATAGTCAGCCCAAATAGCACTTCGGGCCACCAGGAAAATGCCCGATACGCCAGATGGTCAGTCCGACCCTGTCGGATACTCAGCTGCAGGACCCTCAGCTCCAAATGTTCAGTTCCTAAGAGCCCCAGCCCCAAGACTCTTAGTACTCAGCTCCCTCAGCCCCAGGACCCTCAGTCTCAAGACCTTCAGCTGCAGACCCGTTGGCTTCAGGACCCTGAGCGCCTGGACCTTCAGCTGCAGACCAGTCAGCGCCAGGACCTTCAGCTGTAGAACAATCATCCCGAGAACCCTCAGCCCTAAACTCTCAGTCCCCAGGAGATTTAGCTCCATGACCCTCAATCCCCAGTACCCTTAGCATCAGAACACTCAGCCCTAGGACCCTTACTCCCAGAAACATCAGCCCCCAGGACTCCCAGCCCCAGAACACTCAGTCCCCAGGATCCTCAGTCCCCAGGACCATCAGGTCTAGACTCTCTTCAGGGACTCTCTTACAGCATCATGGTGTTGAGTAAATTTCAGATATAGAAGAATCTGTGCAAGTTGATGTGCAGGTTTAATGAGCTGCATCTGCGTCACTGGATGACGGGCACAGACTGTAAATGTCAGGTAACACGAAGGTGAGACATCAGCATGCCCATAATTGTTTCACATGTTACCAATTAGGCATCACTTTTTCCAGAACAGAGGGCTGTGATTCATTCATAAATATATAAAAATAAAAGCTGTGACTACCTCATCTGTGGAACCCAGAACCTTGACTCAGACTTTAATAAATTCATGTACAGTACCGTGCAAAAGTCTTAGGCACCTGGGAAAAATACTTAAAACCTGTTTACTACTGGACAGTAGTGTTAAGTTAGTGTTAAAATAATTAATATTACAATAAATACAATGAACATTATTACAGTAAAGAGTGGTTTTATGTGTGGCAAAGTGTTCTCTAACCA
>JBBJLS010000148.1:19280245-19294348 GCA_037577275.1 Bryconaethiops microstoma | reverse complement strand
AGAGAGAGAGAGAGAGAGAGAGAGAGAGAGAGAGAGAGAGAGAGAGAGAGAGAGAGAGAGAGAGAGAGAGTGAGAGTAGATAAGCACAACGTCTCATGTAGCTTTAACTGAAACCTCCACAGCAAGTTTTGATTTGCTGCCTTTGCACTTGGAGTGAAGTGAGTCAGACTAGTCTCTTGCTTATAAGGATTGCTCAGTAGGAGCTTTCCGCATTCAGACTGGCTGAGGCTGGGAACACACTAGACAATATATCAGTATTTTCACTTATTTACATGTTCTATTGGGGAACCTTGTAGCCTGGCACTAATGTGGATAATATTTTGACATGCACCACCTACCAAAACACCAAGTACACCCGTTCATGGCAATGATATTCCCTGACGGCAGTGACCGGCTGCACTGCAAAAATTGCTCAGGAATGATTTGAGGAACATGACAACGTGTTGGCTTTGCCTTCAAATTCCCCAGGTCTAAATCCGATCAAACATCTGTGGGATGTGCTGGACAAACTAGTTTCTAAGCCCCATCTCACAACTTACAGGACTTAAAAGGACCTCCTGCTATCTTCTTGGTGCCGGATACCACAGCACATCTTCAGAGGTCTTGTAGAGTTGATGCCTGGTCAGGGATGAGCTGCTTTGACAGCATAACGCAGCTCAATGCAATCTTAAGCAAGTGTTTTAAAAGATATGACTGAAAGGTACACATTTCAGTTCAGACTATTTTTCCCATCTCGTAACATGTTACTATTTCTGACTTAGATCATTTTGCTTAGATACAATTGTATGTAACATTGTTTATAAGAATAATATAATTACAACACAATGAGAAAGATCAGGATGGTGCACTAATGTTCATTTGTATTTCCTACACTTAAAGTGCTTTCGCTTGCCAATTTTTAGAGCAGTGATGTTGCTGATGGGACCCTGCAGTATAGCGACACAAATGGGCTCCTTCAGTCAAAGTGACTCCAGAGGGACCACCGAGCTCCCTGGCACTCAACGCTTCACCCTCCGCTCCCACCCTGGCTTGCCAAGAAAGAAAGGGTCCTTCATTTTTCTGACACTCTTGTCCTTCAGCCTATTGATCGGCAGGGAAAGAACATCCGCGCGATGGCCGCTAATAGAAAGTGAAGTTCATCAGCCAGTGCCTGCTGATCCCCTTGCACAGACACACAGATCTATAAAGGCCACCCAACTAACCTTTTCCCTTTTTTAACTTCCCCATGTCCCTGCCACCTTCAGCTCTCTCTCTCTCTCTCTCTCTCTCTCTCTCTCTCTCTCACTTGCTCTCTCTTTCTCTCTCACTTGCTCTCTCTTTTCCCTCGCTCTGTTTTTCAGGAGCCTTATCCTTTGCTCTGTTCTTCCTTTGTTTGTTTCCCTCTCATGTCTGGTGGGCTTAAAAATAGTTCTGGTAAGAGCCCTGTTGCAAATTGAACCCCTTTCATTACAGGAGCTAACAAGGATGCTGCTGCTATGCACAAATAAATGCTGGTGTGATCAAAGCTCCCTTTTTTTTTTTGTGGATTAGCGGAAATAGGTTGAGCAGGAGGGCAATCAAACAGGAATATTTACGTGTCTTTCTACAACTCTTCTCCTGTGAGGACATTGTCCTGAGACGCACAGCCATTGTTCAAATTGTTATCTCATTATTCCAACTGTCCGGGGACGGAACATCCAACAATGAGTGGCTGCAATGAAAGAGGGATTATATGGTAATTGTCCAAATAACACCAAACATCTCCATTTGTTTGCACTCTTTACGACACGGCACAAAAAGCTGACGATGGATTCCAGAAGGAGCACGAAAGGAGGATTCCAGAGAAATGGTGGGTAGGACAGCGGCACTTACATAAACACTCACACATACACACAAGCAGAGGAGTACACCACACATTCTTTATTTTGACTGAGTGAGAGAGCTTTGGTGGTTTGTTGTCAGCGCTTGGAGGTACACACATTTCTCACAGAGGAAGTGAGAGAGAGAGAGAGAAAGAGAGTGATCCCCCATATCCGCACTGCCCTCAGGCCTTCAGCACTGTCTGTCCTTCCAAAGCCCACTGTACTACAGCGATAAAGTGATGACATACAGTAGCCACACAGTTAGAATGACAGACCAACCCTTTCTCCTTCTCTGGTGTGTGCCTCTGGGTTAAGATACATTGTATGTCCAAAGTTTGTAGACCCATGTTCACCCAACATTTCTTCTGAGTATTGCTGGAGAGTTTTTTCCTCTTCACTGCAATAACTGCCTCTTGGTTTCTTCTAGTGAATTGTTTTTTTTAAAGAAAACTGGATTTTTATTCTTGTGAATTAGTTCTAACTCCTCCCCTTCCATCCATTATTGCTCACTAGAAGATCAACTGTCTAACAGTTAAACTGATCAAACAGAGTAATGGTGGAAAAAATATCTGATTATACTGATTATACTGAAGTCATTTTCCATTCTGCAGACAGACCAGCCACTAGGGGGCCTGCAGAAAGCGATGAAATGACCCCTGCATCATATAAGGGTTTTATATCAATTAAAAGTTTTTTGTTTTTTTTCCCCCTAGAACTGTATTGCCAAGCCAAGAACCATTTAAACATCATTTTTAAGAGTGTAAAGCTACGACTGGAAACTGTGTGACATTCATTTTTGAATATTACGTGCCGTTCTCTTCGCTTCAAGAGAAGCATTTTTTTCTTTGATCAATGAGACAGCACTCGATGAGGAGTGTTATTTTGCCAGCTGTCCAGTAACACTCTCCTAGCCAGTTGGAAGCTCTTTATTCACATTAGAAAGCTTCAACAAATCACCTAAAACTACACGGAAAAAGACAGGCAGACCTTATGAAAAACTGACCTGCTCATAATCTAAACCATATCTCTCCATTTATCCGATCCAGTGATCCAGGGTGAAATGGGGCTGGAAAAACTCAGGCGATCATTCATATCTAACGCAGCAGTCAATAAACTATGGGTTTACTTTGTTTCAAAGTCATAAAGGCCTATGGGTGGTGGTAGTAATATGCTTCCATAGAACAATGCTCACATCGCAGACTCTAAAAGCAGATATTAACTAAATGCCTCCAGCAATGATATATTTTGCCATATTTATGTAAGAGCAGAATGGATGGATTGCGATGCTGTACTTCAGTCTATCAGTCAGGGTAAGAGACTGGCCTCAGCTCTGCAAGCACCCTCTCAGTTCTGACAACCTGAGCCCACGAGGGCCATAAAGCCACTCACAACTCCCGGCTCATCGGGGATTATAGCCATACTGACACGTCATGGTGCACCATTCTCGAACACCAAAACAACCCATCTACTTATGACTAAGGAAATGGAAACCTATCAAATTTGCATTCATAAATTCATTGGAGAAATATCTGAAAATGTAAATAGTGTGGAAGTAATTGTTTGTGCCATAGTGGAATGTCAAAAGGCACACATCTCATCTGACATTCTGATTGGAACCAACGCGACTCAATTTTCCTTGTTTGTGTGGACGCGGCCAGAAAACGAGGCTTTGATGGCATTGTAATGTGCTACAGGTTCTCTCATTGAAGAAATATGGCGGTAGAAATAGTCAATGATAGGAAATACATGCTAACTACCTTATTTTACTGATACGTTGCCATTCCATATGAGCAGTAGAAATAGTGCAAGGCCACAGTCAGAATGGTGCCCCCGAGAGAGCAGGATGCTGCTATAGACGGAGGTTGAAATGTGCTCGTGTACATTATTACTAGAATATAGGCTGCCTTAAATTCAAAGTGTGGACCCACAGTGAGAATGCAAATGTGGGCACATATTGCTCGCATAAATTTACACTATGTATATAGTGGGGCAGCTTTGCTTCATCAGTGCAAAAGAATGCTGCTTTTGCAGAACAGAAACAGCGAATCAGATATAAAGATTTACACAAATTTCCAGAGTGAAAGGGCTACTGGGCAAGGACTGTCAAAAAAAAAAAAAAAAAAAGGACAAGAAAAAAGATCTAAAAACTCAGCTGTCCAAAACAGCTAAATTTGTTTGCTCAATTAAAACTACACCAGCTTTCTAAATCAAAGGAAATTACAATAATTATCACAACATCTCTCTGTCATTACTGAAAGCCATACCAGAGATTCTGGATCCCATTCAGACTCAGCTATCCTAACTGCCTGGGCGAAACCAGCAGACATTTTTAGTAAAGTTAATGGCAGACCATTCCAGAGAGACAGTGCATATCTTACACAGCCTCTTCTTCATATACTCCAAATGAGTGTTTGTGCACTCACTGAACTTCGCAAGCCAGAAACACAATACAAGCAACTTACCCAGATTCCATATGATGACTAAATAAAAGTCATAATTTTGACCACATTTTGGATGAAGTAAATAAGAAGAGCAAGATATGATGTAGCTGCTATCGGGAATAAGCAGAGTAAGCAGAAACCCACTACACATAACTCCCGATTGTTTATAGTATGTCCAGTTAAAATGTTTATTTGCTCTTTTCTACCACCCTAGGAGAAGATTTGCATTGGGCTGCCAGTGCTAATCTTTCCTGTGCACTTAGGATGCAGTGTATGGCCTCAACTACCTCACTCTTAGCCCATTTTTAACTCAAGACCAATGGCACCTATTAAGGGCTTAGACAGGGCCACTGACAAGTAAGTCAATAGCAATGTGAGGTTACTTCATTAATGATCTAATGGCTGATGGACTAAGGCCTGGAAACAGGCCAGTCAAGCTAACGGTAGAAAGCGGGGCCAGGTTTTGCCATAAACAGGATCATTCAAGTGTAGCAAAGCCGTTTACATAGATAGCCATCTCAATTGAACAGGTACAGGTACATATGCACATGCGAGCACCTACTGTTTGTGCCCATGTTTTGTGAAAAGTGTGTCCTCGAGTGTATATGAGGCATATAGCTCAGTATCATACAGTAGGCCTTATTATTCCAGTAGTGACCCAAGCAAACACTCCAGACGAATTAACATAAAGCAATCCATTAGACAGGCCTTGACACGTGGTGGGGAAATCCTCAAAAGGGCTGATCAGAGGAGGACAAGTTCTTTATTTATAATGAAGCATAGAGAGAAAGATGACCGCAAATAGCACAGCACAGCCAAAACCACTCTGCTACTTTATAACGGTCAGACATAACCTGACTTCATGGCATACTTAGTGTTATAAATGTCACCATCATGAACATCACTAACATTGTTATTTAAATATGTCTGATTTTTTTTTTTAACCCTGAAAAATCAACTGTTCAGTAAATACAGAATTACATAAGGGCAAGAATAAGCAATGATGTGGCCCTGGACTGTGAAAAAATTAGGGTCCCCTAAGATGAAGATCTTATATTTGCCATATAATGACAGCAACTTAATACATTTGGCGAGTTTGTTGAGGTGGCTGAAGTGAGATTTTCAGGTGGCTGGAGTGAGATTAGCATGAGATCATCAACTTTGCATGGACATGTGCGCATCGATTTCTACACTGTTTAAAACACTCATTTGAACTCCAAATCAAGGGCATTAGTATGTAAGCCACCTTACTCGTTACTTGCACCTGGGAGAATACTCTGCTCTAAGTTGTTCACACTTCCTTAAGTGGCTAATGTGCTTTTATGTCTGCCAGATCTCTATAAATGTGTTTCCACTAATAAAAAATCTGTCTTTGGTACAAGGAGAACTTTATGACAGAAGGAGATTCATTTATTGGAGATGAGAAGATGAATTAAAACCTCTCATACACTCTCCTGCACTAGTGATTAATAAACAACGATAAATAACCACGTAGTCTCGGGGATGGCTTGAGATTCCTTTATTGTGAATGAGAGCTTGAGAGCTTGAGAAAAGGCCTAAAACCATGACAGTTTGCAATCCTGCATGATACAAAACAGCATAATACTAAATAAAACTTGATATAGTGTGCCCCCCCCCCCCCTCCCACATGAGAGGACTACAGGTAAAGTAACTGGCCTTCATGGGAGGCCCCCGGCACTCATGAGCCACGGGCCTGCAGCCTATAGCCTATATGGTTATTCACGCCCTGAATTAAATTGTACAGTTACATAATAACTAACTGGTGGCTGCAATTGGAAGGTTGTGGATTCGAATCCCAGGACTGCCAGTGGCACCACTGAGGTACCCTTGAGCAATGTACCATCCCCATGCACTGCTCCCCGGGCGCTGCATTCCTGGCTGTCTGCTGTTTTACTTGGATGAATGGGTTAAATACAGAGAACAATTTTGTTCACACTTTGTGCTCTGCTGTGGTGTGTTCATGTATGACAAATGGACAATATACAATAAATTACATGTACATTGGATTTGTATTGTGCCTGTATGCTATGAATATTTTTTGTTACGTGAGTGTTCTTGTCTAAGTTCATAACCAATAATGTCCATAACGCAGTGTGGTTTAATACAGTGAACTGATTTCCTGATTTTTTAAAGAACTATTAAGCCAGATTCTCTGACGTATTTATGCAAAGCTTTATTCATTTCTTTACATATTTCTTTTCAGGAAAAGTGGCCACCATTGTGAACAAATACACATACATTAAACCATAACTTGTAAGTGAAGTTCTGCTGACATGAGTAAAGTTAAATGCCAACGTACCATTTAAGATGGAAAGGGCAGCAGCACATCCAACCTTTGTAGTATGCCATTCAGAGTGATTCAGAAATAAAATGAGACCCCACTCTTCAGTGCCTGCCAAGAGATGAGCTTGGTTAAAAAAAAAAAAATGGAAAAAAAAGAGGAACAAAAGGAGATTCTGTGGCTACATCTGATTACAGCACCATGCGCAAACACACGCTTAAATGTTTTTTTTTTGTTTGTTTTTTTCCCAGTGTAATATATGTACTGCACTATAACAGCCTTGGGGGTTATTTTCTTCTTTCTTGCTCTCATTGCCGTATTACTTCCAATTCCAATAATTTGGACTGTACGGTGGCAGGACAGGCCAAATATGGCAGGGCAGGCTAAATCACGTCCATTGGCACTGCTGAAAGGCCATCATGACCTCTAGCTGGCTACTCCATTCAAAATAATGACAGGCAAGCAGTACATCTTTTCCCAAGGCAAAATGCCATATCTGAAAGGCTTCCATTTGATTAATATCTCTAATGAAAGTGCGGCATCTTTTCATCTATAGGTTAGTTTATTGTATGCTGATTACCCAACTAACATGGGCTTGGGGAATTACTTCACCGTTTGTGGTTTCCAGTCAGAACATCATACACACCAAGTGTGATTGTAGCCTTTTACTAATCCTGAGACCCGCTTTTCTCTCTGCAGCTGTCTCCCCCTCTGCTCTTCTGTCTCTGTCTTTGTCTTCTCTTTCTTTCTCACGTCCTAGTGTTTTCATATAACCCCTCGCTCCAATCACTGCACTTACGCGGTCTTACAGTAACCGCTAAAGATCTTTTACTGCACACACTGTGCTGCTCCTTTACTCCAGGTCAGTGTTGAGACACAGGTCTTTAAACAGATCAGTGGCTTTCATAGGCCCAGATAGTGGCTATGTGTGTGTGTGTGTGTGTGTGTGTGTGTGTGTGAACATTACATTATTATTAGCTGACCATGCTACAAAGTATCCTCTTATGGAGCATTAACTTGTCAAAAAAGCTTACCAAAAAAAATGATGTTTGCGATGCCATATTTTTCTTTGTTACACTGGCAAAAATCATTGTAAAATAAAAACGAACCAAGAAAAGATGTCCTAGAATTAAGTAAAAGTATCTGCCAATATAGTGAGACTATTTCATTTATTAAGCTTTCTTAAAACAAGAAAAAGTTTCAAAAAATTTGATTATTTTCTTACATAGTCAAATCAGTTATTCTTAAAATAAATAAAAAAAGAAAAGAAAACAAAACGTTCTTTTTTTTCAGGATTGTCTGATCGTGTTAAGATGTCTGTTGTCTGTGACTCCTGTGACTCTAATTTCATGCCAGTGCAAATGGTGGAACTCCGGAACTACTCATTTGTTTGGATGCAAGCCCATTCGCGCCTGTTTGCTATTTTGGTGGTCAGAAATGACAGTGAATGCAATGACATGGGTGGAGTGGCGCAACAAGGGGTGTGACGGAGCAAGAGAATCTTCAAATTCAGCTTGGTCAAAAATGTGCTGGCACTACACTGACTTACTCTTATTGTAAAGAAAAGCAAAGAAAAAAAGCAAAACAATTACTCTCTTCGAGCACAGAAGTAAAGACATGTCTAATTACTCACAGTGCTGTTTTGTCTACTAATACTTATTTAACCCCCCCTCGCTTAAATACAGACAGGTAATTTCTCCCAATTTTTTAACTACATACATCCCCATAACAAATAAGGAAAAAAACAACATGATTATGACTATTAAATGTGAAGGGGACTGTTGCCACACCCTTACACACAGCATTATACAGGTAATAATATCAATGGAATGTCAAATAAAACTAAACTCTGACTGGCTAAGCCACACTAAAAGCCATCATAAAATTCTGTTCATCCACATGGCTGGAAAAAAAAGATCGAGGGAGAATTACAGGCAATCTAAGGCTTTCACTGTTTTTCCAAATTCAAGAGAAAATCAGGAGATTTCCCTGTGAACTGGTCCGCAGTACCCCTAAAATGCAGACAATGCGAAGAGAAGCCTGCAAATCTTTCTCCTTGAATCATATTTTACCAGTGTGCTCCTAGCGAGCACAATTAAAGCCTACTTACAGAACTAGTGTGCTTTAGTTGTCTTTTTTCAACTATTTAATGATGCAAACAATTTCTTTAGTTTTATTTGGCTCATTGATGTAACTACTATTGTCTGTTTGTAAAATGATTTTCATTTATTTTCATATTATTTACTTTTTTATTTTATTTTCTGATGAATTACTTTTTATAATATGCATACCGTCTAAAAATGCATATTTTATCCATTTCCCCCCCCCAATTTTCTTTCTGTCCAAAAATAAATAAATAAATACACTGCTTGCGCTATGACCAAAAATCCTCTGGTTTGGAACATACTATCAGAATCACAGCTACAGCATTGTAGGATGTGTTTACACCAGAGGCCTTCTAGCGCTATGAAGTCAATGTCCCCCACATGGCCTGTAGAAGTTTGCTGTAGTTAGTTTCAAGGATGAAAAAAGAATAACTGAGGATGACTGAGTGGCAGAGAGGGTTGCAAATCTCATCCCACATGTCTGGTTGTAAGGCAAAAAAGATCACTACTGAATTCATATTGCATAAGACTTTTAGACTGATGTTCAAACTGATACAGGCCTCCTGTGCAGGTCAGAGTTAATGCACTTCTTCTGCTGTGAAGAAGATGTCTGTTCTGGTGCTTCTACAGCACACAGGCTGTGGTGAAACTTTTTCGTCAGTGTATACTGTCACATGTTTTTGTATTTTATTTGATTTTTCAGGCTCCACATTGGATAACTTGCGTTCCCTGTTGTGCTCAATTTCCACCTTAGGAAATCAATCTGGAAGCAACTTTTTCAAGCTATATGTCAGGAGACAAGGGTCGAAGGCTTTTATGTGGTGAAAGCAGTTAAATATGGCAGAGAGGATTACTACAGCTCGAGCCTGGCTTGAATGACAGTGTGACAGTACAGGCACATCAGCTCTGCTCTCCAAATCAAGAGCTTCTAGCAGAAGCCCTGAGACACACTCACTCACTCACTGATCCCACTAAAAGGTGAAGGAGCAATGGCATCATCGAGTGGAGTGTGTGTGTATGTTTGTGTGTGTGTGTGCGTGTGCGTGTGTGTGTAAAAAAAGTGAGGTAGAGAGGAAGAGAGAGAGATGTACAGGTCTGGTGTGACCTTGGCTGCAGAGGATGAGGAGTGATGAGTGTATATGTATTGCACACACTGGATCCATTACTCACCGCTCTCTTCTCCAGCAGCTTTATATTGTCATCCCGTCTCTACATTTTACACAAACACATGCGCACACACATACAAACACACACTCACATACACACACACACTGCTGAGAGTGTGTAATGGCTTTGCATGCTCCTGCCTCTTATGGCAGTGAATATACGGAGCCCCCCCACACCCCCCCCAAACGTTCTTCTCACTGAGGCGACCACCATACGCTTTTCACACCGTTTTGGTTCTCATCTTTATTCCTATTCAAGTCAAAGGCAGAAATTCAATGCACACAGGGGCACGGTGTAGAGCTAGGCTTCACTGGTTTTTCTCTGTGCAGAAAATGAGATCTAATAATGATTTGCTCACCGTGGGTGCTATCAGCACATGAAATCATCCAGGTTAATCAAATGGTTGTTGTGAAGGCCATTTCTTTTTGCACAGCGCTAACCCTTGCCGGTGCGAGTTGAAGAGATCATTGATTTTTAATCTGGAGTGAAAACTCCTTGTCACCCATGGTTGTTTCTGAAATAATGCTGTTTTTGTTACTTAGACTTTTCTCCAGCTCTTCTGGGATGTGCCTCTGTGCCATCTGATGGGATGAAAAGGACAAAAGTTTAAACTTCAGCATTTTGACCATTTCATGTAATTTAATGTGACCTCAGTTTCCAATCTGAGACGGGCAAAGGATCTTCTTCTGCTTTATTTATATATCCCCTCCACACTTTAGAATAAATGGTAAAAAAAAAAAAAGAAGCAAAATATATTAAGGACGATACATTATGATATATAACTTGCCGTGGGCAAATATTGATTGCCTGAAAAAGGCCCACATTGCACTTTATCAAAATTAATTATACTCACGTAACCAAGGCTCAAACGAAGGCCCGCAAATATCGAAATGCGTACTCTTTAATAAAATAAATGACTTCAATCTTTAAAAAGTGAATTCTATCACAATGATGTGCTGTCATAGTCAAGACCTTGTGGTGTCAATAGAACGTCTATACACAGATGGGGAAAACAAGTCATGAATAAGCCCTTGATTTGAGAGCTACTCACTGAATAAAACCAAACAGAAAATTATTTAAAATATGGCAGAAATCAACTTTCCTTCAACTCATTCAAGGTTCACAGGATGGATATAATGAGGACATTCTGACATATTCTGTGATATTTAACAGCACAAGGACATCTCCTGTGAATAATGATTTGGTACAAGCAGCGTACACTGAAACCCACAATTTGATAGTGAGAGTTAGTCTGACTGGGTTGAATAAGAAAAATCTAAAGCTGAGTTTTCCTTTTCGTGGTGGAGCGGCCATGGACACATAGCTGTGCTTTCGCGCTGGGAGGAAAACGGGCACATTCCCTGCTCACTTTTAGGACATATAGGATAAGTAGACATGAGTGATTACGTTTAGCGATTGTTTGTTAAGTAAAGAATGTACTCCTTTCTTAGCGCTGCTCTAATGTGGAACTGCGTATTAGTGATGTGTTATTTTCTTGGACCTGCTTGGCCCTTGCCTGCTTGGCGACCCCCCAAAAAGCCTGGCCTAGGCCCATGGCAGGACTCGCAGATAAAGCCTCAATAAATGTTCAATAAATCATCAGCCTGACCTTTCCTGGCGTGGCAAACCTCCCAGCTCCAAATGTTAAAGACAAGAGAAAGATTGAGACTTGCAGAGGAGTGATGAAGTAGACTCTGCAGCCTCTCATTCTTTTTCTTTTCTTTCTTTCTCTTTTTTTGAAGCAGCAGCTTTTATGCTCCTTCTCTTCTTCTCTTGGACTATCTGGGCCAGACGAGAGTATGCGAGCAGGCTGAGAGCAAAATGTGATTCCCAATGTGCCTGATAATAACAGGGAAATCCATAGATTTTTTTTAAACTCTTCTGCATGGTTAGATTGTAAACACTGTCGTTCAGGGTGGTTTGATGTGAAATGCTCCACTTTAGAGAAACTTACCAGTCAGAATTCTTCACAGCAGTGCAGATAGGAACCAGACATCTAAAGAGTTGAAATCAAAACTGACCTTGACTGTTAGTTCATGTCCTTCTCTTAAATGACATATCATATCATATTCTTTTCTTGTAATCTCATTTCACTCAAATACATCGTGATTCACATTAGCCCAATGTCTCTAAAAGCTACCTTCCAAAAAATGATTGTGTGAAATTGTTTTGAAAATGCCTGATATGACAGCTTTGAGAAGGTTTTTCCACCTACAATTCATTTTTATCATTAGTTTATTATTATTTTTTAAAATGCATGGTGGAGAGGAACCTGAGGGCTAAAGAGTAATCCTGTTTTTTGGATTTCAATATTATATATAAATTATCTTAACTGTTAATTTTGGATAGCAAATGAAATTGATACATTTGTGTTGAAGATATTGTGACCCCTGATTCCTATCACTACCACTGTCAGTACATTCCTTTACTATTAACCTTTTCACACTGAAACACATTGAACTACGCAGAGTTTGTTTAGAAATAGGTGTAGTCCCCTTTTTCCATTCAATCTCAGCTATGACTTGAGCTATGTCTAATCATGCACACTGTTCATATGACCTCACAAGACTAACGCACATTTTGACCTCACACATTTTTGAGACCCTATCAAAATGTGTGAGGGACAGAAAGGTGATTTCCGTGTACACTGTGTATGACCTGCACTTTGAGGCACACACCAGTTTCATTACACATAGACAAAATGTGTCTCATTTGAACCTGAATCTGGCTAAAGCCTGAGTGCATCAGTCCCACTGTCTCCTTTCCTGCTCCGTTTCTGCACTATCCACATTCCGTCCTGTACCTACTTGGCTGCATGAGCACGTAGGGCAGTGGGCGTTTTACATATGTGATCCGTCATAGGGGCAGGATTAATGTTGTTTGCCGGCGCCCAAACACAGCTTGTGGTGCACTGTGGGCGACAGAAAACTTGGCTGGGCCTGGCTGCCACGCGGCTGGTAGGGAAATTAACCCATGGTGGCGATGAGGCTGGAGGCCGCTGCTCAGGTGTCCTTACATATGTTAGCGGTGTCAGGACAAGCCCAGCTCCGGGGACCCCTGCAGGGAGAGAGCAGCACCAGTGTGCCTGCGCTAGAGGCTGGGCAGAGGGGGAGAGGGGGGAGAGGGCCACTCCTTGGCACAGAGCGCTGCCAATATGCTTGCTTTTTTAATGCCGCCTCGTCTTAACTGCCGCAGAGCTCGGGCAGACAATTATCACCACAGAATGTGTGATGCTGTTCAGCTATCAAACGTTGTGCGAGAGTAGTGGAAAGCAGAAGAGGACGTGCTGCCCATAGACTCTGAAGAACGGTCACAGGTCATTGCAGTGGAGGAATCTGGGCTGACACATCCAAACAGACTACCTTGGAGTGCTAAAGGTTAATTGCTATGGCATCCACTGCATGGCCGTAAAACTCCTTCTCCGGTAAATTCGGCTTCTTTCCTTGACACTAACTGAGTGGATCAAATTAGAAAGAAAATATTTTAGAAATTATCCAGCAAGGTAGCAAATTCCTTTATGACCATTATCAGTTTGACAGTTCACCTGGTTACACTGAACCGTAACTTTTCAAAATGGACAAGAATTTGTTTCATATCACCGATTTCAACGAAGGGGCCATTCATCTTATTATAATTCCTTAGCTCTATCCCTGCTGGGACACAGGTGTCCTAGTGAGAGAGCACGTTGGGAACACACAGTGGGACTGATACGCTACATTGCCTGTTCTGTAATTACAGCCCAGCTTGCTGAAACTACAGCTGATCAGAAATACCTGCATATTCTACTTAGTCTGCAAATTAAACTGGACGAGTCTGGAGCAGCGGAAGGTTTTGTTTGCATTGCGGTTTGATGGCATTGTTTTTCGCTGGAGAAGCTTTGTGCAACAAAAAGGATACTCTCCTGGTTAGTATACTCAAATGCAATCAAATAACAGTGCAGGAGAGGAGAGATAAAGATAGAATGTCTAAAATGACAGTATCCAGCAGCTGTTGTCATGGTGCTGACCTTTACTGTGGCCCATGGTGACCTGTAGTTCTGCATTCAAACTTTAAATTGTAAACTTGAACCCTGACATTTCCATGCCTCAGTGCTGGGGTGTTATCTTAGAGGAGAGTGACAGTGCACCAAACGTAACCAGGAGCGGACTTCTGACAGCTGAGAGAGACAGGGAGCGAGAGAGAGAGAGAGAGAGAGAGAGAGAGAGAGAGAGAGAGAGAGAGAGAGAGAGAGAGAGAGAGAGAGAGAG
>JBBJLS010000148.1:19254950-19269766 GCA_037577275.1 Bryconaethiops microstoma | reverse complement strand
CTGTGAGCTGTAAAAATGAACTGAACTTCTTCATTAAGGTGGATCAGACTAGTGGACGTGGTTTAGGACACAGTATGGCTTAATGAGAGTTCTGTGCATTTGAGCCAAACCTTGCAGGTCAGTCACTTTACACAACAGGGTCTGTTTTCACAAAGCACCTCAGGGGTAGAATCGCTGATCTAGAATCAGTTTCATGATAACCTCATAAATATGAAGGAATCTGTTCCAAGATCAGTCGTCTCGAAGTCTGCTTTGACTGTAGTGATGAATGACAAATGAATGAACAAAATGTTTTTACGGCTCACAGTAAGTCGTACTGGTTTCTAGTGTTGGGTATCATTTGAGTTTGATCAATTCAGATTCTGATTCCTGTTCTGCCTGATTCTGGTTCTTATTGATTCTTCATTTCAATTAGATTAGAGTTAAAGGAGGATGAATGTTAGATAACAAAAATCTCTGAATTTTCCCTTATAATGGGAGTAAAATCACTAAAACATTCAATAAAAATTAATACGAAGAAACCAGGTCAAAAATAAAATAAAAACTAGGTTCCTTATACTGGGAACTTTCTTATTGGTTCTAATTTGGAACCTAATTTTTTTAGAAGGCCCCAAAAACATCTTGGATGATCGACCACATCTGTGGAAAGTGCAAAAACGCATAAATGTAATTTTATAAGCAAATGATTCTTTTAATCCCTTGCTCATACAACCACACACACACACACACACACTCACACACACACACACACACACTCACTCACTTACACACACACACACACACACACACACACACACGCACACGCACACACACAACTATGCCTTATTCACTATATGGAGCAAAACTGGTGTCCAGAAACAGTGTAGCATATCCAGTGCACATTGCACCACAACAGAAAAGGTTCCAACAATGACCCCAGCAGACACAGCACACCCACAATGCAACTTGTCTGAGGAGTACAGTGAATTGACTCACAATTCAATGGGAATGCATTGTAAACCCATGCAAAATCATTGAATGAAATCCTTTTACTGAATCATGAGTTCTGTTTCCTATTACAGGGTGAATTCACATAAAGTCCTTTTCAAATGAACCAAGTTTGGTGAACCTGATCTCAGCCACAGCTGCCTTGACCTCAGCAAAACTGACCTCTGTTTTTTTCATGTTCATAACGTAGCTTTAAAATGGACTCTCTTTATGCTCCTGTTTAGCAGTGAGGAGATCTCAGAACTCTTATTGTTCACACCAACTTCTGTAGATCTCAGACTCCATAATGCCCAGCTTTGGGTGGTGCTGATTTAGTTCATTACATAGCAGATCTGACTGGCTAAGCTGTGGTAAAATACCCCTGCAGTGTTGATTAAACTATTTAAATACATTCAATGGCTGCCATTATTTAAGGAACCAAGTTTTTTCTATTGAATGTTGGAGTTTACTATCCTGTATTTCATTATATTGTATAATACATTATTCTAAGCCATTTTCTATAACAATAACACACTTGAGTCTGTGTGTTGCAGTGTTTTGTCTAAGGAAAGAGACAAAACTACATGCCATCATCACTCTAAGGAGGTACCACATGGGCTCTCGTGGCTTATTGCTTGAATGTTCCAGTGCCGTCGTCTCTTTGTGAGGTCACACAAGTCTATGTGAAGTCATTCTTCAAAGCGGTTTGTTTTTACCTGCTAAGTATTGACATTTGTGGCTGTCTACATGGGGTCTGCCTCAAAGTTCTTCAGCAAAATGCAAACTGGACTGGGGCCATTTTGTTTTCACAATGCACAAATCAATCAGACCATGAGATGAACCACAAACAAACCATACTCAGACCACCTCGGAAGGTGGTCTGCGTTTGGTTCATTTGTGGGTCCTTTAAGAGGGGTCTGAGTTTGTTTGACGTCCTTGCATATGGACAGAAAACCATGACTCAGCAGTCTGGGGCCACTTGGAATGCTGATACGGTGTGAAAGCAGCCATAGTGTTCCCTATAGTGTTCCTGATTTTCCAGTGTAAGGAATAGTGATTATGTGACCATTTGTAACAGAGCGACATTCTGAACTCTGTAAACTCCATTCAGTTAAACTGTACTGTTACTCTTTAAACCGCATTCTTATAATACCTCTACATATTAGAGTGAAGAACTGATGTTTGGACCCAAAGAAAGGCCTGATACTATCACTGTCATGTTTTTAAAAAAAGCATATTTAAGAGTAAAGGCTGCAACACAATAAGTGATGTGAAAATGCAAAATATAATCCGATACAATGCAAATGCAAAAATAAATTCCCATCGGAAGCTATTTCTTTGGGATCCTGCCACACAAAACATTTACACACTACAAAAAAAACACAAACAAAATGTCTTCTTGAAGTGATGTATTCTTTGCTCCTCACAATGAGTTTAAATGCCAGCACTGAGTACATCCATTAAATAAAAATCAAAAGAAGCAGGAAAGTTTTGTCTCCTCATGTTGGACAAGAAATTGAATAACGAGCACTTTGTAACCCAGTTTGAGTTGCTTTCGGAGATGCTAACCCCACTCTGGAAGAAGCAGAGGACAAACTCAATTTCAAGTTTGAGGTTTACAGCTGATCTGCCATGGTCACAAAAACAACAATGCTTAGTTGAGGCAGTTCTTTCCACCTGTCCAATATGCAAAATAAAGGGCAAGTCCATTTTGCTTTCAAAGAGGCATTTGGCATACAAAACACCTTTTAAATGTGTTAAAATAAATTTATTGACCTCTCAGTAAATTGCATTATAATGTCTTTGCATGTGTATTTTGTGTCATTAATTTGACGGTCTACTAATGTGAAATAACTTATGGCGTTAAATACTCTCTCTGTCTCTGTCTCTCTCTACACACACACACACGTGAATGTGTGTGTGTGTGTGTGTATGTGTGTGTGTGTGTGTGTGTAGAGAGAGAGAGAGAGACAGTTATAGAGCTTATTGGTAAAGGCCACAATACAGCCACCTATCCAGATAGCACTACAACACTATGTTTATAGGTGACAGTTATTGTGACATTGCTGGATGAGAATTTGGGCCAAGGAGCAGGACTGATGATTTTATATGAATCGCAAAACTTGTTTTACATTCATGTGGTATGAAATTGTAAAATAAATGATCCGAATGCCAAAAGCAAGAGTACTCACAGCAACATGGCCTTTCCTGGATACAGTAAGGCTTGCTGCCAGTCCTCATCCACCACGCCACCCATGGAGCTTTGTGACCTTTGACCATGGAGCCGAAGCAGGGTGATAGATTAAACAGTGAGCAACGACGTGGCGAGAGAGCAGACGAGAGCATGCTGGCAAGCATAGGAACACTCTCATACAATATAAACACATCCTTACCGCCCCCTCCTTTCCTCTACTGTAACTTAATCAAGCTAGGACAGGGCCAGAGCCAGGGGCTGCGTGTGTGTGTGTGTGTGTGTGTGTGTGGGTGTGTGTGTGTGTGTGTTTGGTCTCTGCTCTCCATCTGAGCGAGGCACTGGTGTCAGGGGCCAGTCTTTTCTCTTTATGAGGCCAGCTCCACTGCACTTCAACCCAACAGGACAGCTGCTCCACTCTCCCAGATACATCATCCTGTCCTCCTGCCTCTCCCTGGACACCTCACTGTCCCCCTCTCTCCCCCTCCCTCTCAGAGAGCGAGACGAGGCAGGGGGGCGGACGTGTAGACAGAGAGTCCTTGTCCAGCAGAGGTCAATGGATCTAGCAGAGTTCTTCCAGAGAGGGGCTGAAAGCTCTACCACTGGAACTCTCCGTTCCATCGCCGTCGCCACGGGACGGTCCGACTCAGCCGAGCGCCGAGGCAACCTCGCGAACGGCTGTGAAACGATTTAAAGCACGACCCGAAATTAAGATGCAACCTCCTGAACTGCCCCCAGGGCTTTAGTCCTCATTTTTTTGGTTGAGATTGCCTTTACCTTCTCATTGTTTAAGGCTGCAAAAATCCTAAGGTTTTAATGCCCTAATGCATAAAAATAATCATTTCAAAATGAACCCCTTTTTTCTCTTTTGACCTAATTAAAACTCAGCAGTGTGTGAGGGTTAAGTCCTAATCCTCCCTTTTGTTACAAAATAATTGTGTGCATCTGTTAAGAAATGTGCTGAAATTCATAAAAATATATGAAACATTGTTGATAATAATAATAATAAAAAAAAAATAAAAAATTAAAAAAAATATATATATAATATTTTCATGATTTATGTAATTTGGACAACACCTGAGCAAATGCAAATGAGCAAATTTCTTTATTCTCTTACAGAACTTTTCTGTAGAGATCTTCTGAAACATATCGTGCAGTCACATCAAGTACAAAAGCAGTTTTCAAGACATCCAGAAAAGTTATCATACAAAGTGTCACAGTTGCTATATTTCAGTTACTCACTCTCATGGGTCCGAGTCCATGTCAGGTCTTGAGTCTCTGAATCTGAGACAGAGTCTGAATTAAGTCATGACTCTTGGGGTCTGAGTCAGAGTTAGGTTTTAATTTTTTGTGATTTCAGTTTGAGTGGACTCTCGAGTCTCTGGTGTGCAAGTTTAAGTTGAATTTTAAAAGCATGAAGTTGAATCTTTGTGGTTCAAGTCTCAACTCTCCAGTGTGTGAGTCTGAGCCAAGTCTTAAATCTCTGGGTTCAAGTCTGAGTCGATTAATATTAAAAATCTATTCAAAAAGTTCTAAAAGTTCTAAAATTTCAGCTAGATTAGCCATTGCAAAAGCTAGTGTACTTACTATCCAATCTATACATTTTTAAACATTTGTGAAAAGTTCTTCGGACTGAAGTTTCTTCTATGATGAAAAGTTTAAAGCTGTATTGAACTGGAGGCTGCTGTGAACTGTAAGAGCATGGCATCACAGTGATCCATGCACATGTCCACAGAAAACACACACCAAAGACTGGAAACCAAACTTTGAACTAACATTAGCAGCCCTCAGTTTTAACTGATTTTGTCTTAAGTCTCGGATCAATCAACAGGATTTGAGTCTGACTCAGGCCCTTATCTCTGATACATAACCTACCTTTTAGTTTTACAGTAGTTACTGAAAAATACATAGTAGTTACTGAATAATACATAGTAGTTAGTGAATACTAACTTGTCAGATTAAAAACCAAAAATGAAGCCTGAAGTTTAGGGGGTTAAATAGTGCCTGGGGTCTCCTGGATTAAAGACAGTAAACAGCATTGCCACACGGCTCAGCTCTGCTTACATGTCTGTATCTAAATGACATGTGTGTCTTTCTAGGTGAACCGGAGCAGTATGTGGAGTTTGTGTGCACACCCTCTGAAAAGTCTCACATTATCAGTGGTGAGTTTTTTTTTTATCTGCCTGCCGCGCACCTGCTGCTGTCAATAAGTCATAAAAGCTGTGAGAAAGGGTTAAACAATCACCTTAATGTAATGCTGTTTACCGCCAGTGCGAGTAAATTATTTCACACGGGCCACGGCCCACTCCCCACATAAAGAGCCGCCTTATCACTGACATGGCCATTTGCGCCAAGTTTATTGTTGAAAAAATATGACTCATGCTTTTACAGGGCTTTCCGTTTTTGACTGCCTTTTTTAATCCCTGAACTCTGCTGATCTGTACATTTCCTTAATTGCTCCGCTGCTTGTAACCTCTGTAATTGGCCACTTCTCTGCCTCACTTTACAGTAGAGGTGTCTAGCCAGTAGGAAGTGTGAAAAAAGGCAGGGGCAGACAGGCAACGGGGAGGGGGGGGGGAAGAAAAAGGAAGAAAATAATTTGTTGACAGAGATTTAGGTAGTATTTTTGTGGCTCCTCCCATCAGATTAGTTTTGGCTGTTGAAAGCTCGATTGTCTATGACGTCTCTGATTGGCTCGTAAGACTGAACGTGTATGTTTTTCTTTTCTTTTTTTTACTCTCCTCCTGGGTTGTAGTTCCACTACCTTCCAAATCCCCCCAGCACTACACAGCTGAACTGCAGCGGTGCTGAAGATCACCGTTAAACTGCTAAAACTGTCCATCAGCGAGCTGAGACTGCAGCTCTAGGCTGTTTGGCCTGTGCTGTACAAAGAAAAAAAAAAAAAGATCTATGCTGTCTGAAAAGCAAAAAACATTTCAAAGCAGGTCGTAGCATGTCTGAACAGAACATCCACATCCTTCCACTGAAACTCTTACTAACACACAACGGCCCAAAAACACAGAGAGAGCAGATCCACTGTCCACATAAACAGCCAGACACAAGAGCAACATATGCTCTTTTACTAATTCAAATATCTGCCTGCTTTCAAAAAATGCTTCTGTTACAATTTAGGTCTTAACGTTAACAGAATTATATTTTACACTTGTTTAAACTTGTAATGTTTACTTGTTTATATTTTTCTACATTGTTATTTTTGTTCACTTATTTCTAGCCTTTAATTCTCTTTTTAATTTATTGTTACTATATTGCACAGTGTAATAGACGTTTCAGGGGCTCGTTTCACTACACGTACTTGTATAACAGTATATGTGACAAATAAGGAATCAACACTCACTCCATATGTAGACATATGGTGTCTGAAGGTTCTAGGCTAATGTAGCTAACCAGAAATGGAAGTCGGTGTCACGGAAAATCCTTTTGATGAAGGGACTAT
The DNA here is from genome assembly GCA_037577275.1 of Bryconaethiops microstoma. Lineage (NCBI taxonomy): Eukaryota > Metazoa > Chordata > Actinopteri > Characiformes > Alestidae > Bryconaethiops > Bryconaethiops microstoma. Next base: position 19,263,155 of record JBBJLS010000148.1, on the reverse strand, counting down.
TTTGTAAAAAGGAGAATTTATTTTCACAATTCCATTAGGATGTAAGCAAAGTAAGTTTGACGTGGAACTGCTACATTTCAGAAGTCAGAGCCAGACCAGTCACACAGTAGTACAGATGCTGCCACCGATGAAACAAATTGAGATCAAGTATCAAAGGTTACTGAATAAAAGTGTAATCATTTGAGGATGAGCTTTATGCATTACATGAGGATGAGGGTTGTAATGTCACCAACACAGACACTTTATTTACTGTCCACAACAAGCAGTGAACCTACACCTGTCCTCTGAGTTCTTCTATGTCACGATGACCATGGTAAACGTAATGGTAAATTTAAAATATTAGTTATTTTGGGCACTAGTTTGCCTTTTTCACACCATGAAAAATCTGTTTTAGGCCAGAACCTCAAGCTGTTATAAAAATGTCACAGCCAGTAACACGTGACCATTTCATGCAATGCGTTTGTGTGACATAAATTTTCGAAGCTTCAGAAGTCTGGTTCCTAACACTTCCAATGTAAAAAAAATCTAAACTCCACATGACTTTGTTAACATCTTCACAGTTAAATGAAATCACTGAAAAATCACTGGATGATTGCTCATTAAGACCTTCAGGTAGCATACTCAAACTAATAATGAACACATTTTATTTACATGTGGAAATATATTAAGAAAATATAACAGTATATATTTTATTTTCATGAGGGCACACACAAACACAAGCACATCTTTTAACAGCAGCCTAATAAAGTTTAGCAGCGTTCCCCTGATGTTCCTGCTTGTGGGTCTGGGCTGCGCAGGCTTCTCCGCTGGGTTTAATGTGTGTGTGATATAAGCCAGCCCCGGGCCTCGGCTTTGACAAGGCCAGCAGTGTGTTTACTCTTCGCTGTTGAATCCCCACACTGGCCAGAGCGGGGTCAGCGCCAGGCCAGGCCAGGCTCCGCCCCTCAGCCCTGCTATTCATCCCCATCACTCAGCAGCCAGCCAGCCAGCCACCCAGCCGGACCCCAGTTCCCCTCCATCCCCACTCTCCTGCTCCTCGCTCTGGCCAAAGCTGTCTCTGTTTATTGTCTTTCTGTCTTGGTCTCTTAAAATGTCTATTTGCCTTTCACGTTCTTTGTTCTCCTGCTTTTTTTTTCTCTCTTGGGGAGATTTGCAGCAACATTTGAAGGCACTTGTAAAGTCATGAATATGTATACATTTGTTCACTGGACTTAAAAAGCAAGGCAAAACTTGTATGCAGTTTTCATGACACACATTCTGATGCCATCATGAGTCAATGTGATATGTTTCTCACCTTTACTGATTATTTCTTTGCGTTTTTAACACCGTTTAAAAATGATCTTTTGTGGCATTGTGTGAACAGTTTATGATAAACAATAGGACCTGGATTTTGAAACTGAAATATATAAAGTTTTTTTTTTTTTCAGATTAACAAATCTAAAGTTAACAAATGTAAAGAATAATGAAATGCATGTATGTTTGATGTGACACATGTGGGATGCTGAAAGTTTGAACCCTGAGTTTTTTGCTGGTGTGTATGTGTGTGTGTGGGTGTCTGCGTGTGAGTTTGTGTGTGTGAGTGTGTGTGTGTCCTCCCGGCCTCTCCTCACAGGACTGACAGCTCTGGCGGCTCTGAACTCTGGGCTGAATGGAGTGTGCTCTGTGGGTCAGCGGGACAGGGCAGGCATGACCATGACCTTGTGAGAAATGTGGCCCCTCCCCCAGGTGCCTCAGAAACTGCCGAGATGCCGTCATGGGTAGCAGAGCTGTGCTGTGTCTCTCCAGGGGCCGTGGAGCGAACCCCATTACAATCAGCTCACATGCAATTCAGATGAGCACCGCAAATCCAGCATGAAATTAAATTTAAAACTTGGACCGCAACATTTCTCTCCTCTCTGATTTTTTGCCAGATAACGCTGGCGGAAGTGCTCTCTGAGTGTGTGTGTGTGTCTGTGTGTGTGTGTGTGTGTGTGCAATATGTTTGTGCTGCAAGCAATTGTTCAGAGGCCACAGAGGTAAAATGCTACTACAGAGACACCAAAGAGAGGGTCAACAGTAGTGTACCATGTTCAGTATCACTTTTAAACTTGTCTCTGAGCTCTGTGTGTGTGTGTGTGCGCGTGCGTGTGTGTGTGTGTGTGTGTGTGTAAGTGTACCTTGTGTATTTCATAAAGTTGTCTCCAGAGATCTTCAACCCCTTTTTGAAGTACTTAATGGAGACATAATGTATGAACTACTAACGCTGAATGCTTTAGTGCTAATTTAGTGATTTATATCACCCTGTTGCAAATACTCATTAACTTTATTTATTATTTGTAGATGTGTATACAAAAATGCAATTATTATCATTTTTATCATTACACCAAATTTTAACAATTATAATATGGGGTATAAATGCTTACAGCGTTTGCAATCCAGAGAACAAGAACAACAACAACAACAACAATAATAATAATAATAATAATAATAATAATAATAATACATTATTATTATTGCTATTCTTCTTTTTCTTCTTCTTCTTCTTATTATACAAATAATTTTTTGTATTATGAATTTCATGTGTGAGAGTTGTCAAGAGTGCTAGCAGTGTTTTTCTCCTCACAAACACTGAGGTCTTGATACAGTTATCCTGGCCTCAGAATGTGAACCAAATAAAAGGGTTCTTCTGTTTTACCTGGTTTTGGACACTGAAGTCAGAGGGCATGCTGGACTTGTGAACTGATGAACTGGTGAAGAGCGCAGGATGGAAACGCAGTGCACCAATTTGGGTGTTTCTGAACCTTACTGTGTCTTCTTAATTATTTTCTTCTTACTGTGACAAGTGATATGGTTTGGCTTGTCCATTTTACTTATATTTCACATGTATTGCACTTCAGCTGTTAAGACCAGTTAGCAATTACAACATTTAGTCCCACTTCATAATCAGAGGTTGGTAATAACCTGCTACATTTCCTCAGCTGCATACACCTAAACCTTAGATGGAGTTGTACTTTCCTGAGCATTTTTTTAGATAATAATGCTATTAATATCTACTCTACTACAGTGCAAAAAGTCTAGAGTCATCCCTCACTTTTTTATATATTGTTTTGAGTCACCTTGCTGATGCATAAATACTATTTTATGCCTGTCAAACTGTCTTATCTTTTGCATATTGAGTTGAATAAATGAAAGAAATGGGAACAATTTATTTTACTGCGACAGGCTCCAAAGTGCCTAAAGAGACAAACTGCCTCACTGCCTCAGGCCTTAAGTTTGTTATACTTCATACCTAGGTCACCGTGTGGCTTAGCAAACAAGAAACATTCCTCTGAAACTGGTTAGGTTCAGGGACTGGACTGAAAATGAGAGTCTTTGGAAGTCCATCAGGAAGCCTGGAGAACTGTTCCTCAAGACTACATTAAAAATACAAGAAATACAAGACTCTTTTGAAGCAAAATATGAAGAAATGAGGAGGGTCTCAAGACTTTTTCACTGTACTTTATATATGCAAGGAAAGGATCTGCCTTCTTGCTCAGTTTCATTTCAGTCACTAACCTTTAATCACTAATTCCCTTTCGGTTCATTTTGTTGTAGTCATGCCAGTATCTGTACCACTTTGGCATTTTATTTCACATCTATTCTGCATCAAAAAAAGAATAATATTGCCTAACACACTTCAGTTCCTATGCTGATACATGGCGGATGTACTAAGAAGTTCAACTTCAGTTCTATGAGTTACGCAGTACTTACTCAGTAGGTTTTTGTCCTAGTGCTTCTGTGCAAAAGAGATATTTGGTAAAAAATATTTTCACTTTTGTAAAAAACTTTGATGTGAATTCATTCATGAATGAATTCACTGCCACTGGATTACAGACTTATATCAAACATGCCCACTAATTGAAAGACTTGTCCAAGTTGTATCTGTCTCAGATTGCAAGAACTAGCCTTCAGGGTTTTGGATCATGAGACCAGGCATGGGGTCATCGAGAGGGGGCGGGGGTGGGGGGAGGGATAAAGAGAGATAGCGAGAGAGATAGAAAGAAGTGTCTTCTCTCGCCCCTCTCCTGCTCTTAGCCCCTAGTGCTGTGTGCTCTGCACTAAGATTTATGATGGCCTGGCCTGCTGTAGCCTGATGGTGGCTCTGATAATTAAAGGGACCATTATTAGTGTGCTACATATGCAGAGTGGGGCAGCAGGAAAGGTCAGGGCAAGGCTCTACGCAGGCCTGTCGTTTCTCAACCTCTCCCAACAGAAATGGGGTCACCCCTCCCGTCAGCCCCTGCATTACTCTAGACTCAGGTGGCAAGGTTTTGTACTATGTTGCACTTGTAAACTGATATAAAGTAAATTTCACATATATACAGTATACAGTCCAAAGTTTGGCCACACCTTCTCACCTTCAATGTTTTTTCTTTGTTTTTATTATTTTCTACATTGTAGATTAATATTAAAACAAACAAAATGATGAAGGAACACATGGAATTACGTAGTAAACAAAAAAAACAGAATATGTTTTGTAACAAGGTAATGATGGACTGTTGTTTCATTTGACTTAGTTAAGGACAAAAGTATATGGACAAAAGTATATGGACAAAAGTAATGGGACGTCTGACCCTTGCAAAAAACAGCCAAGCCATACAGCGCTGCTTGCTGCACGCACCTACGAGCACAAAAAGCAACGAACTTTCAAAATAATTGTAAATAATGTGTTATTATCATGCTAACGTGCCCAGCCCTTATGTACTTTTAAACGAACATGTAAGTTGGGTAGGAACTGAAGTGTGGGCCCACATAGAGGCATTTAGAGTTAAAAAATGCCCAGATGACTCCAATATCCACTCAAGTGTCCATAAAAATGGACAGTTGAGTGGAAAATGCTTCGTTAGCGTACAGAGTTCAGTGCTGTGTATGAGGTCAGAGGGACGGATGGAGCTGCTGACCTGGCCACAAAGTTCCTGTTCAGCGGAGGCGTGGAAGAACAATAGAGCTCATGCGCTCTTTTTGTCACCCATTACCCTGCTTACAGGACTCCTACAATGCACCAGGCTGCTGTCATTGTCCTCCCTCTGCGCACCTCTCTGCCTCGGCCACAGTGTCACATGACACGTCGCTTCAGCTCTGCCCCGAGGGCATGCGGGCCAGGGGTTTATGGAGTGCGGTCTGCCCGTTGTACACTTGCACAGAAACCACAATACGGTTCAGTTCAATACATAAAATCTACATGTCGAGATACAGCCTGATCACTGGCAACGTGAACCAAAACACGCAAAACTGAATAAACCCATCACACTATGAATACGGGATGAGGAGCCAGCGTGCACGTATAGAGGCGTATGACACCTCTCAGACCTGACATCACCCCAGGCAGGAAGGCGCTCTTCAGTCCTGCACGCCGCACCCAATAATCAGCAATAGTAATAATCAAAAAAAGGAGGGCAGAATCGGCTGGCAGAAGTCACAGCGCACCTCAATCAAATTACACGGATGCGCAATGAACATGTCACCCTTGGATTTTTTCATTTGCATAAAACAATTACCCCACGGACAGTGGGTTCAATGTCGTCTAGACTCCATGCTTCAGATGGTGTCATCAGCCGCAGACACACTAGACTGGCTATAAATTAGCAATGAGCTGGGCCAGGCCAAGACGCATTATAGTGGTTATAAACCATGAGAATTTATTTAAATAGATAACATACATGCAAATCTCTCCGGCTGGCATGGCAACCATCTTGATGGGAGGATGGGTGGGTGGGGGCACCATATGTGAAGAAAGGGCAGCTGGGAGCGAGCATGAGGGAGCAGAAAGCTATAATGAACCCTGACACCTTATTAGTGTACACACTGGACACTTATTAACTGGAGAAGAGAAACGGACCTGACCCGGCAACTCTAAATTCATACTCTGCATTTACATTGCAGCTATGCTTATGGTAATAACAGCTTTAGGAAGTAATTATTGTTAATATTCACATAAGCGAACTCTTGGTGTTGCCAGAGCTTTGGACTGCAGCTATCATTATCAGCGGCATCAGCAGCAGCTCAGAAAACTGCAATCATGGAAGATGGAGTCATTTTCAAAACCGATCATTTAATTTGCATGTGATATATCTGCGTCTATGACTTCTTGGAACTGGTACATTGTGGAAAGCCCATTCAACTGGGTTAGCAGAGGCAGAGCGTGTAATTCAGGCGCTGAATAGAGGATTCAGTACGGCATCTCTGCTCTCTGTCCATGCGGGGGAAAAAAGGACTGGAAATTAAGTCTGTCTCTCATTCTCTCTCTCTCTTTCTCTCAATCTCATTCTCTCTCTCTCTTTCATTTTACTCTTCATTCTGTTTCTGTCTTTTTCTCCTCCTCTTTCTTTCTCTCTTCTGTCTCTCCCTCCATTTCTCTCGCTCTCTCTCTCTCTCTCTCACTCTCTCAGGGCTGGACTGTGAGGAATTATAGCAGTATCAGTAGGGGGTCTTTCATCTTTAACATCTTCATATACTGTAGGTCGTTTTCCTGCACCTCCTCTACACATTCACCAGACCACTCTACCAACAAGGTCTGTGTTTCCTGATCAATACACACTGTATTGAAGATGTACTGAGAGTGAGAGTGTGAGGGAGAGAGAGAGAGAGAGAGTGAGAGAGGGAACGGGGGAAAGCCTTACGTAAGACTGGGCCTGCCTCTTCTAGCAGAAACAAATAAAATCAAAAGAGGATGTTGTATATTTCACACTCAACATTCTCATTTGGTCCTTTCAACTGTGATCCTTTTACATCCAGCACTATATGTATGCCTCTCTCTCTGTGTGTGTGTGTGTGTGTGAGCAAGAGATTAACGTATAATGCACCCTATGATTTGTTGAGAGTATACATGCATATAGTAATGTAAATTAGAACAGCAGACGGCTTTGTGTGTGTGTGTGTGTGTGTGTGTGTGTGTGTGTGTGTGTGTGTGTGTGTGTGGGTGTGTGTGTGTGAAACAGGCAGAGAAAGAAAGACTAGCTGAATTTGAAAACATGTACAATGTCTGCACTTTCTCGCTGAAAGAAAGACGGAAGTGCCTGACTGGAGCGATCGCTCCACACTGAAACACTTCAGCGCTTGCTTTAAACATGGCCTTTGTTTTCCGCACCCTCCCTTTTTCCTTCATTTCAGTCAAGAAAGCTCGAGTACAGTATGTGTATGTACCGCAGATGGTACATGTCATTAGTAGCACCTTGTGTTTTGTCTCGAGCTGGTCTCTCTCTCTTCTCTGTCGAGAGCGCTGTTAAAGGCTGGCCCCATTCACCTCTCAGGCCCTCTGTTCCCGTCAGCTGTCCTCCGCGAGGTTAAGCATTACATCCGCCGCGGGGAGATTTTACAGTGGATTCTTTATCTGTATAAACAAAGCAGGTAATGGGGGCTGTTTATCGTACAGCGCGCCCCCATCCTAACCTTTATGTCTTTATTGCTCACATACCATCGGCCTTGTTTATGTGTCTGTGTTCCAGCCGCTAACCTTGAACTTGCCCGCCCCTTTCACCCTCCCTCGTCCAGTCCCAACCACTGACCCCTCCTCCTCTCCCCCGCACAGAGACCCATTAACCCACCACAAACACACGCACACACACACACACACACACACACACATACTCTTCTTCAGGTCACTGAGAAGAGACAGAGAGGGATCAAGAAAGAGATAAAAGGAGTGAAAGAGAGACACAGAGGGAGAGAAGGGAGGAGAGACTGAGAAAAAAGGAGAGAACAGACAGGCTATGCGAGTAAGAGTGAGAGAGAGAGACAGAAGAAATGGAGATACAGAGAGAGCTAGAGACAGAGAAACAGGGAAAGAGTGAGAGAAGACAGGGATATACAAAGGGAGAGAGAGAGTACATGAGAGAGAGGGGGAGGAGATAAAGAGGAGAGAGAGGAGGTAAGACCGTGACAGCAATAGTGAAGGAGAGAGAGAGAGAGAGCAGGAGTGATAGAATGAGAGTTAGAAACACAGAGAGGGAATGTGAAAGAGAGAGAAAGAAGAGATAGACAACAATGGCAAGAGAGAGAGAGAGAGAGAGAGAGACACAGAGAGGGAGAGAGAATGGGGTGTAAAGAAAGATAGAAGACAAACATCAAGACCACACTGGAGAGGTGGAAAGAGAGAGAGAGAGAGAGAGAGAGAGAGAGAGAGAGAGAGAGAGAGCGCGCGTGAACGAGAGAGAGGGAGCATGAGCGAGAGAGAGAGAGAAATAAAGA
>JBBJLS010000148.1:19244557-19254850 GCA_037577275.1 Bryconaethiops microstoma | reverse complement strand
ATCTAGGACACAGTGATCTCTACATCATTATTACACTGTTTTTTCAATTCTGAAATCATACATGTCTGAATAGAGCTATTACCTAAGATTTGCTCTTAGTGTGCGTCTGTGTTATAATTATGGTGGTTATTTTTGCCTTTTTGTAGAAGGGGTCATATTTTTATATCATGTTAACCTGTCTCAAGTCTGGAGGATGAAGGACAGTTGTAATTGATAGGTTTGAGGTGACTTCTTACTCTTAAACATGATTGGCAGTCATGATTGCAGAGAGGCAATTGATCCAAATTGTGACTGACACCTATGATGGACTTGCAGTTCACAGACTAAATTGAAAGAGCAAGAAAGATATATGGGAAAAAAAAAGAGAGAGAGAGAGATTAAATAATTTAGTCATAAACACCTGAAGGGCTTTTTGCTATTAGCCTGGGGCGTAAAAACGGTCAAATTTAACAGCTTTCTTTAATGGAGTCGTACCCAGTGTGCTGGGCTGGTGGGCCAATTGTTGAGGCAGATTGTCTTCCAATTAACTCCTTTTCTATGTGAAGTCAAAAGAAAGCCTATTTTCCTCTCAGCTCAGCCATTAAGACCAAACTTTAGAGAGCGGCAGAACTGGCAGGCCGAAGGAGAGCGATTAGCCCGAGTTTGAATGGCTCCCTTTCTCTAGCCAGCCATAATTGAACCTCTAATTGTGTCCGTAATTTAGCTTCGTTGGTGGGTTCTTCCCAGAATTTCCCCTGAAAGGCCACCTTCTAACTGCTTCTTCATAACTTTTTCATCCCCCGCCAACCACCCCCCCCAGAACTGTCTCTTGCAGCGCGCTATAAATGTTTGATAGAAACACTCTTGCTGTGTGTGGTTCAGTGGGGTAATGATGCACCCCAGCTCCGCTGTGTAAGTGTGACATTACCCTTCCTCAGCTGCTTAACTTTAAACACGAAGGAAATGACAGAACAACACCCAGAGAGACAGACTGAAGACAAAGGGCGGCGATAATGAGACCATTTCCCAGAATCCCCTGCAGGGGATCTGAAGATGCGTCAGTCACACCGAGCTAGAGCACGGCTGTAAACCATAGCGAAGAGGCTTCTGGGAAACGGACTGATAAATAAACCAAGGTTTGGAAAGGCGTAACCTCATCCACATGGTCACAAAGTGAGCCTGGGGAACGATGGGTCACATTTATTTCACTGATACATAGACATAGTTCACATTTTTCAAAGTCTAGTTTTGGTCTCTTACACTTTTAAAATAATCTAGAGGTTGTGGGGAAATCTGTAAGTGGTGCGGATCTATTCTTACTCTGCTGCCGTCAAAATCTGGCAAGCAAACAGCTGTCAAAGGAAACAGCTCAACTGTCTGTTTGTGGTATAATGAAAGTAGCTGACGCTGTCAAAAGGTGACACCACTTTCTCATAGAACTGTAAATGTTGAACTGACACCGTACAATATATAATACAATATATATGCGCAGTATGGTATACGGTGGACCTTGCTGTAGTTACATCTCAGTGTTTAGCCTCACTTCCCTTATGGCTATTTTTGTTGGCAGTTAAGAGGTACCAGTGGCCAATAAGTGCCAGAGCAAAGCAGGTGTACCTAATAAGCTAGTAGCTCAGTTCTTTCTCACTTATTGTGGTATCCTCCTATAATAATATTATTACCCTGCTACAATCAAACATGTGCTCTACGGTGCTGCAGACATGACCAAAACTCTGAAGTACTGCATCTTGGTTGACCGTGATAGCTGTTAAATGAGGCAGTTCATTTTTGGTAACATATTTTATTGCAGCAAACCAGTGGAGTAGTTGGTTGAGATTTATTTTCTGTCCAGATGAAACAATAAGGGATACACTACTGTATTGGACTCGTATCAGCATCAGATATTTGCTTGAAAAGAACAAATATGGCATCAGAGAGATCTGATCAACATTTTAAACTAATGTTTGATGCAGGATCGCCAACTGGGGTGAGATTCACACTTTCAGCCTTAGTGTCAAAAAATTCCATAGCAAATCCCCCTCCGAAAGTTATAGGAGCAAAGTTTCTGGAGGCTGTCACACATTTCACTAGTCACTGTATTAACCACACAACAGCTGGTCAAATTTGTTTGTTGCTGTTGAAGGCATTTTTTCCCCTCTCCAGTGCAGCAGCCAAATCTCTGGGAAGTTGCTCCAACGCTGATCCACGGACTTTGCTATAAATGGCACCAGACCTTTGACTTTTGCGGTAAATCTCTCCATGGACAGGACCTTAAATATTTCTCACTACCACTGTGTAACTGTTTTTCGTGCATCCGGTTCAGTACATTACATCACGTCCAACTCCGTGCTGTTGAATTTGTTAGACAGCTCTGTTACATATAGTGCTATGTAATAAATCTTAAAGCAGCTCTCCATCTAAAACAACACTTGAAGAAACTCAGTGAAACTCACTGATTTCTTCTGGCCATTTAGGTGCCCAAAGCAAAATTGCTTGGTTGGTTTGGTTTGGTTTGGTAAACATCACCAGAGAATTCTGAAATTCCCTCACACTCTCCTACACATTTTGCCCTGCAGCAGGCTCCTGTATTTGAAGCATGTGCAATAATTATGATATTTGATGTAACTGGATACAATCATATTCTTTTCATTGCGATTTCATGCTAAAAATTGTGAAGATAATGTTTTGTATTTTTTTCAATCTTACTTTGGTAATATATCTTACAGTGAACCATGAGCTCTGCGTCATCTGTTGAACCAAATTGTGAGGTAACTGTATCTTCAGCCTTTGCCGGTCATGATTTATCTCGTAGCCGATTGGCTCGGTAAGGTGATTAAAACTCACTGCATAATGATTTTTCCAAATGTCTATGGAGAAAATGAATGGGAGATTTTGACTTCCGGGTACAAGACCTCTGAAAATGTGGACAGTCTCTGTTCAGACCTGTAAAAGTAGATGATGGATAGAATAAAATTCCATGCATTTGTTCAGTGAGATTTACTTTGTGAAACCTCACGCAGAGCCAGTTTTACTCTATACTCATTGGTATGATTTACACCGGTTTATACTGTTTGGCTACACTTATTCCTATGGTTCTGCTACACCTTTTTCATGGTTATGCTACACTTACACTGCTCCCATTTTCACGATTCTTCTTCTTCGTTTCTTGGCTCATGCTAGGATTAAGTTCTGAGATGGCTTGCTCCACTCCTTTATTAGGCTTATTATAAAGAGCTGTGTGGGAGCAGTCACTCAGAAACTAATTAGTAGCCTAATTAGTGATAATGAACCAGTGTACCTCCCTAATTGAGAGGTTGCCTGCAAGTGACCTGCAAGCCTGGGCTCTAAATCACAAAATGACCGGCATGTCTTGGCAGTGAATAGGCAGAAATTCACAGCACAGTCATGTTTTCCTCCAGTATCATTACAAAGCCTGCCACGAAGTATCAGTCACAGGCCAGTGACGCCATCCGAGGTCCAGCATTAGTTGTTAGCATGGGGCGACTAAAAATACTCCTGCTCCATTAACCCAGGAGTGCTAATCTTCTCCCAGTCCGTAGGTTGATCCCTTGGTTTTGAGGATCAGGAGAGGCTGGATAATTCAAGATCAGGGTCACCTTTACAGATCGCAGTCAAGCAGCCAAAAGCAATGGTCATTTCAATAAAGTCTGTAAGGTCACTATGAGGAAAAAAATAAAGCTGTACCTAACACAGCCTTCGAAGGTACAACGGCATTGAAACAGTACCTTTCACTCTGGAAAAACGAAGAGGTTTTAAAGTACTTGATTTAAATGTGTATATCATTTGTACACCGAAGGTGTATATCATTTATACACAAAAATGTAATATAACAGTTACTACCAAAAGTAGGTCTCAAAATTGTGATTTAATCAAGTACATTCAGTCCATCACACTTTTCAGTGGCACCACCAAGTGCCACTGAAAATGGTGCAATAATGTAAGTGGTACTTTTTATAGTTTTTAAAAAAATAGTTTTACAGTAAACATTAATTCCTAAAGTGTATGTACATCGTTTCAATCTACGTTCCGTGAAAGACTTATAGAACTCCACTTTTTAATTACAGACTTTAAGCCCATCCGTGTCTAAACACTATCAGTCCCTATCAACGCTGTTCATGATTAGTTTCAGACCACAGGACCACTGTTGTCCAGAAATTATGCAGGTGGACCATTTTTGGCCTGACATGATATTTACAGTGTTTTTAAAATATCCATTCTGTAATTTTGCACCAGAGAGGAGGAACTATAAGGAAGGTGTTTCTAATCGTGGCCAGGTATTGTAAAATCAGCCTCAATTAAAAAAAAAACTTTCATATATGGAACAACTCACTACATAATGATTTTCAAAATGTCTATGGAGAAAATGAATGGGAGATTTTGACTTCAGGGTACAAGATCTGTAAGGAACAAAACTCTGTGTGGAATAAAACTCAATGCATTGGCTCAGTGAGATTTGCATGGTGAAACCTCACCCAAAGACATTGCTACTCTACACTCATTGATTGTTCCGTCAGTTTCTTCTTTTTGGCTACAGTTATTTCCTTGGTTCTGCTACACCTTCTTCCGTGGTCGTGCTACACCGATTTCTACAGTTACTCCCATTTCAAAAGCACTGCTACACTATTTACATGCTACACTCATTTCCATGGCCAGGAATAGTAAAATCATACTCAATTAAAAAAAAAAAACTTTCATAAGTGGAACAACAACCAAAAGGGACAATAAATAAAAAAGAAAAGATGAAATTAGTTTCAGTCAAAGACAGAGTGCGCTACGGTTACAATATTAGAATCTACATCCTGGACAGAGGTTGATGTTTAAGTGCTACTAATCATTGATTGATGAAGGTCTCGTGGTTGAGTGGCTGAAGTGTTGGGCTACTCTTTATGGATTGATTAGCATGCCTGTCTGACGTTAATGTTAGCACTCTGACAGGTCTGGGTGCTGATTGCTACTTGACTGTGGGACTTGTGGTTAGAGGCCTACTGATTACCAGCCTATAATTCCAGCTGGATGATCGTCAAGTCTAGTACAAGTACGCAGGGCTGTGGACTCGAGAGACCGTGTGTAGATACAGGATTAATCTCTGCATCTTGAGCTACATTAATAAGTACTTTTTTTCCTACCAGAGTCGCAGTCTATATGATATGCATGTATGCACCATTTGACAAGGAAACCAATAGGGTTTGAGGGCACATGCTTACGCACAATGTATAATACGTATTTGGAAGGGCTTTGGTGATTTAGGGCATCAAGGAATGATAGCTGCCCTTTAGAAGCTTCGTGTCCAACACAGGATTTTCATGATACCAGAATTTTCATTTTAAGATCGATGCCAAATATCAGTACTAGCATTTGCTCAGTACCAAAGGATACTATAACCAAAAGTTAAAAACTCCATTCACACTCTATAGAGGCAGACAAAATACAAGTTCGATCTGGGGATAGCCCAGTTAAATAAAGAAATTGCTGGAAATTGTTAAAAGTTATGAAATTGTTTGCCGAATTGCCTGAATTAAAAGTTATCGAACTTTCGACACTTTTGCCTCTCTAATTATTTGAAATTGTCACATAATAAATATTAGATGAAAAGTAAATCATATGTATTTATAAAGCACATTCGTACCATAAAAGCATATCTACTGATATAAATAATTAAAATATAATAAATATTTACATTTAAAGGTTTGTAAAGAGAAATTGCGCTCCTCTGCCAGGTTGATTTCCAGTTTCACCACCAGTAACCAACAACGCATTCGTCGTCCATTTAGACAAATATACTACATAAACATACGCTTTATAACACGCGTTGCTACGTACCACTTGTTAAGCAGGCTAGTTATTTGTATTTTCAAGCCACATATTAGCCAGCTTTAGTCCTGCAAGACCTGTGATGTGAGATTTAATACACAGATAACCCTTCAGTCTGTGCTGAATCACTTCACTAACCAGGTTCCAAACATAGTACTTTAGAAACCAAAGCTGTTAGCCTAACCAGAGAAACCCTGTGAAAATTCTCGCTGTATGAACTGACACTTCGACATGGATATAGAGTGACTCGTAGTAGATACTGAATAATTCATAGTAGTTTTGAAAAATTAGTCTTTACATTAATTACCGAATAAAGTGTATATTCTCGACATTGACAACATAAACCAAAAGCCTTTCCTGAAACATTTTGGTCTTGATCCAGGAAACTGTGTGCTTGGGAAGTTCATTTTTCGAAAGAATATGAAGAGCGTGTTTCTCAGAGTCACCTGACTGTGCGCTGCCGGAGTGTGTAGGGTGTGAATTTGCATCACTTTGAATTTCCAACATCCCAAAGGAGTCCGACTAAAGTGAAAAGCAATCAGGCATCAAGCCCAAGCAGGCAACACACTCAGATTTCCCAGAGCAGACAGGAGAAAACTGCAAGGCGAAAATAACAACAGAGATTTCCGGAACCCTCCGCGGACTCGTCCTCGAATCGGCGCGGAAAGTTGGACGGGCGCTCTGGCTGATCAAACTTTTACACACCAGCCTGCCAGCGGCGCAGCAGTCCACCGCAGGGGGGCTGGGATTTACCCTAAATCTTCATGTTCAAACCCAGCGCTACACACACTGCCCTTTTAGTAAAGAACATTTCTTTTAAAAAAGAAAGAAAAATATAAATCAGGATCATTTTAATAACTGGTCATAAATATAGTGTACACTTAAATACTACAGACTACACACCAAGGGGATTATTAATTTTTGTTTTATTCTTTTATATTCGGATCATTTTTGGGAACCACCAAAAAGTGATTAAATAATATATGATATTGTAAATAAATGTGTATTTATTTACAATAAGGTTTGAAATTAGTTTTGAATGAATTTTTATTGCAACTTGGTATATTCGATACGGTTCCAGACATTTTGCAGTAAAACTTCATTTTAGATATTCTTTCAATTAGAGCTTCATTCCAGATAATAATTTTATAAAAACATCATTTCAGACATTGTTTTAATATTTTTCAAGTATTATTTTTATATTGATTTCATTAGAACTTTGTTCCAGATAATACATTTAGTAAAACTTTATGATGTGTCTGTTATGTGTAGCAATGGATAACACGTCTGATTACGGATCAGAAGATCGTAGGTTCCCCCATGCGATCAGAAATTCGTTGGTTCGAATCCCAAGACTGCGAGTGGCACCTCTAAGGTACCCTTGAGCAAGGTACCGTCCCCACACACTGCTCCACTTGGTGAATGGGGTAAATGATGAGAGAATTTTGTGCTGTTGTACTGTGGTGTGTTCACATATGACAGAATGATCCCTTTACTTTTACTATTTTTAATATTTTAGGTAGTTTTGGACTATTTCTGGTAGTCTGTAAAAATGTTGACACGATGTAAGGAGCAGCTGGTGGATTTAAAGCCTAAAGTAAAAAATTATGAGGTTTGCTTATGACAACAGCAACGCTATGCAAAATATAAAATGTGTAATACTGTTTAGGTTCAGGAGAACCAGATAGTACCAGCCACAGACACACACCAAACATTGTTCCTGCCTTTCCCTTATGGGCTTGTCCGTGACTGATTTCTGGTTTTAAACTTTTTTTCCCCTCAGCAAGTCTTTGATTAAAGACAAAGACAAAGACAGCAGGAGTGTGTTTAATTAGTAGCGTGGGGCGAAAGTTTTCCCATCAGAGTGAAAGAAGTCTTTAAAGATCAAGGGAGCACACTTACTGTAAAAAGAAAAAAAAGTGTCTGTCCTTAGGTGCGCGCGCACACACACACACACACACACACACACACACACACACACACAATGACAAGAGCAATAATTGTATTCCTTTTCCTGAAGATTAACTCTTTGTTGAATATCTAACTCACTGTTCATGATGCAAGAGTATGAACTGTGTGTTATCCTTTTGTATTAGGTTAAAATGTCTGGAACCAACTAAAATAAGGCAGTTTTCTGAAGGAAAGCTATGTTAAGTTTTTATATCAAAAATACCATTTGAAAGAGTTTGTTTGTATTGGCATTTATTGCATAATGTATTTACTATGTATAAAAAATTATAGCCTTTATCACCAACAAAGTGGTCTTTAGTTTAAAGTGAGAAATAGCTACAAATAACCTTACGCTGCCTGTTGATGAGTTAGATCACTTAAAAATCACAATTAGACATTTTCACCAAATTCAAGAAATGTGTGTTTCAAAAAGGATGGATTTCATATCAGTTATCAGAAAGAGAGAGAGAGAGAGAGAGAGAGAGAGAGAGAAAGAGAGAGAGAGAGAGTGTGAATGAGAGAGAGGGAGTGTGAATGAGAGAGAGGGAGAGATAAAGAGAGGTAGGTGATAGACAGCAACATCGAATTAGGGATGTTAAGAGAGAGACAGAGAGAGAGAGTGTGTAATATAAAGTTAAAGGGTAATTAACAGAGAGTGCTATTCTGTATTGAATAGCAGGTGGAGTGACAAGGCCATGCCTGACAAGCTCTGGTGCACGAAGAGACAGAAAAATAACAATATTAAAGGCAACAGATTGAGTAAGAGAAAACATGGATGAAAAACATGGGAGAAGTGGCACGTCCTGACCAGTGCCCAGGGAAAAACAACAACCACAAGCAAAAGGACAACAATAAACATAGCAGAGAAGAGTGGAGGGAAAAGCCCCATATCCATTCTCTGTGAGTGAGAGACACAGAAAGAAAGACAGAGAGAAAGAGAGAGATAGTGAGAGAGAGAAAGAGAGAGAGAGAGAGAGAGAGAAAGAGAGAGAGAGAGAGAGGGAAAATGAGAGAGAGCAAGAGAGAGAGAGAGAGAGAGAGAGAGAGAGGGAACGAGAAAGAGAGCGAGAGAGACAGACAGGTTCTCTTTTGGGACAGATGCATGTGGATCTATATGCATGCATGTTGTGGCCTGGCATTGTGAATCAAGGGGAGCTTAATCAATGTCAGAGCTCAATCAATATTTAGTCCCATGTGTTTCTCCTTTCCTCTCCTGCACTTGGCCTAACCTTCCCTGCTCCCACATCACTAGGACTTTCACATGTGGGTCAATACTCAACGGCAAAAAGAAAAAAAAAAAGAAAAAAAAACAGGCTGGACCATGCAGTCATTAGCCCATCTATAGTTTTTTTTAAACAGGTGAGGAAACACAGTCGGTGCAGGCAGAAATATGTGAACGTGAGCTACGTCAACAGACAGGCACAGATGATCAGCAGCGTTTGTTTTCTCTGTGCGGTTTGGGCGCAGCCTGCGTGTGCGTGTGTGTACAGTGCTGCAGGTGACCGTGAGTGTCTGTTGTGAAAGGGTGTGTGTAGTATGCCAAGTTAGTGTGGAGAGTGATGATGTTTGGATTGAGACGAGAAAAACAGGTCTACCTATTGAATTCACACGCTCACACACGCACAATGTAGCAATGTTTGTTTTGGGGTAGACATACTGCATACTGGATGTTTAGATGTGCTGGGTCAACATGAAGAGTGTCGCAGCTATCAGCATGGAATTGGATAGTTATATTACTGCTGCCCCCTGAAGTTGCCAGTGTTTACAGCTGCGTGCAGTGTGTGCATTAGTGTCTGACTGTTTGTTTTGGTACCTCTTCAGGACGCAATGTCCTGGTCAGAGAAAAACTGTCTTAACCCGTAATGGCAAAAGTTTCTTTTATTAACCGAAAAAGCACAACACTTTTTTGTTTACTGGGGTTAAGGCTAGTGTTAGGTTTAGAGCTTAGACTTAGAAAGTAAAGTGTGGGTACTTACTCATTTGATATACAGTCATACGGAAAAGTTTATTAAACGCCCCTGGTCAAAGTACAGTGTTCTGAGTGAAAAATAAGTTAACACATATTTCTAAAGGCAGCACACTGTCATTTTCTGCTCATTTTAGGGCACAGGTCCCGTTTCTCAATATTGATCATTCTTTTAATTGCACTCACCACATGAATTCTGAGCAGGGGAGCCAAACCTTTCGCATTCAACTGTATGTATGTCACCAGGCTTTACATACATACAAGTCTGTCGTGTCTCTGTGTGTGTGTGTGTGTGTGTGTGTGTGTGTGTGTGTGTGTGTGTGTGTGAGAGAGAGAGACCCTCCTGCTGCTCTGGTCTGGAGAGACACACACACACCACCTCTGCCTGTTAGTGACATCTGCTGGGAAAACAGCCCTTCCCTTTTCACCCCAAGTGAGGCACCTAACCCCTCAATCACACACAACTCATACAAAAAATTAGACAGTGAGACACACAATCACACACACACACACACACACACACACACACACACACACACACACACACACACACACACACACACACA
>JBBJLS010000148.1:19222391-19232431 GCA_037577275.1 Bryconaethiops microstoma | reverse complement strand
GAGAGGGAGAGAGAGAGAGAGAGAGAGAGAGAGAGAGAGAGAGAGAGAGAGAGAGAGAGAGAGAGAGAGAGAGGGAGCAGGACAGTGAACAGAGGAAGGGGGTGAGTGGGTGAGAGAGGTGGAGAGAAGAAGAGCAAGAGGGAGCATTCCCACTGTGTTGTCAGCCATATGGTGCAGGGGCTGTGTGCAGCAGTCCTTAAGTGAAATCGCTCAAGTGACCTGAGGCTATGAGCAGAGCAGCCACTGCACTGGGGGACTGGACACACTCTAAAACCACGGCTGCAAATTATTGATGAATGGGTGTTTAAATGCCACCAGAAAAAGACATTCCTGACTTCTTGCAGTGACCTGGTCATTGAAAAAAAAAGCACTTTTACTTTGACAGAATTTCCTGTGTTAAAGTCACATAGCTGGTGTGTTATCAGATGATGCCGTTGATCATATCCTTTCTGCTTCCTACATTAAGGAAAAACATCAACAGACAATGTAAAAATACAGTGTAATGCCGGACTATACCACTTTTCCAGACAAGACGGAAGGGCAAAACTTTGTTCCAATAAAGGGCAATTTCTTATACCATCATCTCATATCAAAAAGCCGCAGCTGCATTTTTTAAAGGATATGTACTTATTTAGTAACAAAGTCATTCATTTTACATTAACAAATGCATATATTTTTTTCTTTCTCTAAGGCTGTGATATGGTTGTGACAATACTAAAGCTGTTCAGGTTCAATAAATAGTTTAGCATGACAAAAATGATAAAAATGATCAAAATGTTAAGAACCTGTTCTGATTTGTCTGATGTTAGATTTGTTATGGTTTTACTTTGGATCAGTAACCATTTGTTTGTTTGACTGATTGATTGATTGACTGATGAATTAATTGAGTGGTGATTTCCATGTGATTTCCATGCTTTTATACACAAAAACTTGATCAGTTTGAAAAATGTCTTCAGATTTGTAAAGCTCAGAGAATATATGGGCCAGAGGAGATGATATGGACATCAATGGGTTAAGTGAGGTTTCAGTATGAGGAAGAAAACTGTGTAAGAGAGTCATAATGCAGAGGAAATACAGAAAAGAAAGATGTTACATGAACGCTCATGACATCAGACATCTCAGCTGCAATATTTGGCCAGAGGCTGAGATGGCATGGTACAATGATATTCAGATGTTACGAGTATATTTGAAATAAGTTAGCATTGAAGCTAGTCTGACAGGTAGGCTAGTATTTCTCTCTCTCTCTCTCTCTGTCTCTCTCTATTTCTCACTCTCTCTCTTTTCTTTCCTGTAATGTGAAGGAGCAGAGGATCCTTATTTCTTAGTCATATAACAAATTAAATGAATAAGCAAAAAAAACAAAAAATGCATAAAAAGAACGCTGACCTGGCATTGCAGACTAAAGGGCGCAGAGTCACTGGCTCAAAATATGTTCATGGCACTGTCTGAACTTAGTTTAGACTGCTTCACGTCTTGTCTTCTTTAACATTAAAGGAGTAGCTTCACCACACATGCTAATGCGGCTATCGCTGAATGGAAGGCCGTTTCTACCAATTAGCAGGATGTCATTCGCATAATGCTATTTTAATTATTATTATTTATTGCTAGAAATGTCAGCTTTTACAATTTTCATTATTCATTCAGATGTCATGTTTTTTGTTTTTTTGAAGTAATGAATTTGTACACTCTTTAAATTTACACTCTTCACCTTAACACAACGGTTTGCTTGGGTTATACTCTGAGGATAGTATTGTCAGGCTGGTGAAATTCCAGACTCGGAGCATTAAAAATGTTAAATGCCCTCTATGTTTTAAAAATAAAAGAAACAAAGTAAATAAATACAATAAAAACACCCAAGATTAGATGTACTTTCAACGGCGAAAAAACACCAAAAACATAACTTTACTGCACGCTACCATAAGATTAAGTATATTGAATATTGTCCAAATATTTCTTTACATAAAACAGTGCTGCTGCCTACAGATGATGGGTGCCCGACAGGAACCCTCCTAAGAAAACACTACAAAGCGTGCACCCGATGCATCTTAGATTCAACTGTATGCATGCGTGCGGATTTATCAGTGATAAATAATCAAAGCATGCAGTGTCTCGTACCCTGTGGCCTTGTTGAGTCCTGGGGGGAGAATATATGGAGGAGGCCTCTGAGATATACATAAATTACAGCCCAAAAGGCTTCTTTACTAGACCAAAACCTGTTAATGAATATCCAAAATATGAAGTTCGTCATCTTCTTTTCTTTCAAAATCTTTTTTTTTTTGTTAATTAGCTCTATTACTATTCTAATTGGTTGCATTTTACCCATCGTGGTCTTTCACAATGTTACGAGGCTATTAAAGTAGATTCTCTGAGGGGGAAAATTTGTATAATCAACCAATCAGTGCATATGCTTGAGAAATGAGCCTTGGAGCATTATCATTTTGATCTTTTGTCCTTGCTTAAGGTGTTATCATTTCTGGTATCTCTGTAGAATCCATAGTTGTTTAAAAAATAAATCTTAAAAAGGGACGTGCGAGATGTTTCGATATTTACGCTCTTTTTTTAAAACTGTCATGTCATTATTTGGCACCGATATTTATATATATATATATATATATATTTTTTTTTTTTTAATCCTGTGTTATTTCTGTATTTAGGATGTTTGAGATGCATATATAATTTTTATTGATTGTTTTTTTTAAAGAAGCTGTGGTGCTAAGCCTATTGGGGAGAAAATTGGCACTGCTGTCTCTCTGCCAGTATTCAGACCCTGAGCAGAATAAACACCCTCGTTAAACACTGTCAAAAATGCTGACTATTAAGGCAAACCAGACAATGTGCTAATTAGTACATTTGCATATGATCATGCAAATAAAAAAGGGTGAGCTTAAACCCTTATTTGCATTTGTAACACAGTTAGGCTGTGTGCTCCGGGCTCGCTGCACATACAGCAGGCTGTTGTTCGGGGCATGTTATCGGGCATGAGGGACAGATACGAGCTATCATGGCAGCGCACTGCAGTTATAGAATATGGTGATTGTATTAAAACATAAAAAGAGTGTATTATTGTAGAACACGGCATTTGAACCATCGGTCTCTGTATGCAAAGACAAGGATGTGAACAGACAAGGTTTACATGAACAATGGGTGTGAGAGTTCCTACCTAAATCTCTCTAAAGAGAAGAAAAGGACATGTTACTGAAAAAGAAATGCTTCTCTGAGGGCTGAACGGCGGTTTGATTGTAACACAATCTTTATGCATTTCATTCTACCAAAGTAAAAATGTGAAATAAACACTCCACGTCTTCAGAACCTCAGTATAACAGGACGATTTCAGAGCTGGGTAAGTTTCTCCTCGATCACTGCTTTTCATAGCAGGGCAAAAAACAGCGGAAGCATATTAAATTGCACAGAAGATGATAATTTATCATTTCTTTATTAAAATGTAATGCAGCAGAATTATCTTTGAATTAAATTATATTTGCATGGCATTACTGGACTCATCTGAGTAAATGGTTCGAAATCCCTGAAGGGACAGGGGCTCGCGCTGAATAAAGAGCACTCTTTACATCCGAGCGTCTCCTCGGATTAACTCCTTCGGATCGGACGGTGCGATGTATTTAGACTGTGTCTGTTCTCCCAGAGGCAGTGTTGCGAGCAAAGTACTTTAAATGTTCTTGTATTAGAGACATTTTAACAGAAGTTTTTTTTTTTCTTCTTTTTTTTTTTTTGCATTAATTCCTAATGGACAAAAGTGGAGGGGTCAGCTAATGTGTGGCATATGGACCATGCTGATTGATGTAACCTATTGATAATACAAGCCTGTAACATATATTTACACTCAGGTTTTTTTGCCTTAAAAGCTAGACATTATACCTTAAAAGCCAAGCATTAACATATGATGTGGCCAATTGATGAAAGTGTTTTATGTTTCTATTTTAAACTGTTGAGAGTAGAAAGAAAGAAAGAAAAAACTTACCAGAGCATTTCTAGAGAGCTTGTTGCTGCAAGCATATTTTGGATTATAGGAATTTGCAAAGATGCATATCTAAACATATTTTTACATACTGAGATACTGGTGCTGTACAATTTGCCTGCTTTGATTAGACTGAATCGTACAGCACGTGTGTGAAACAATACGTCCTAGAGAATCCACTTAAGAGGCTTTTAATGAATCGAGTCTTATTGTAAACATGCAGACTGCAATTAAGCATTAATACTGCAAAAAATGTATTCAAATCAGTTTAGTACATAAAGGCATCATTAACATATGGGTGAAAAGAAAGGAAATCTGATACCTCCCAGCGAGTGACAAACGCACTCACACACACGCATACGTGCACACATTCATGCACAATGATCAGTACACCTTACCATATGTTTCTATTTTGAATGTCAGTGTTTGATCTGATGCCATGTGCTTAAGCTGCGCAGCTTTTTCACTTTGGAAAGGAAAAAAAAAAAAGAAAAGAGCACGGAGAGGGGAGATAAAATATGTGATGCTGATTGGGTTGGATAGCTTCAGTGGCACTGCCGCGCTCTCTGGTTTGGGCACTCTGTCAGATTGGGGCGAGGCAGTAGTTAGGAGTGACATGGAGGACACAGACAGGGCATTATTGCGATATCAACTTTACTTTAGCTCCCCTCCACACTGGCGGGGTACTGAAGGCAGTATGTGTGACCCAGGGGAGGGGCGTTCAATGTCGTCTGCCGCCTCGACACGAGTTGATGGCCTCCAATTGAGAGCAGATGCAGACATATCATTTGAATAAAGAAATATCTCTGATCTATGGTATTATCTTGACAAGACAGCGGATAATCAGCCGCCCCGAGCTTGGCCATTACTGAACTCCTTTGTTTTACTTTTCACCACAAATCAAGCCCTGCCTCTCCCCTGACAACCACAATTTCACATTCTTCCCTTTTTTCGCCTCCTCATTCTTCCTTAAGAACAAAAATACAGCGTGCAGATACAATAACGGAAGGACATGCCAGGTTTTGCGATGTTAATTCCAAATCCAGCTCTGAACATCGCTACTGTGGTGAATAAAACTCTCGTGCTTCTGAAATGGCAACTTTGCACAGAAAGTGAAAAAATGTTCACTTTTACGAGAGTTAAAGCTACGAATTTTGGCTCCAAGTCATTTTGGATGTGGTATGCTGCTTCATATATCGTGAAATGTGAAAGACAGTCGGAGTTTATGAAAGTGGGGTAACAAGATTGTCTTCTGACTGCCTCATATTCAGCGCGGAAAATGTTCCCCAAGAAAAGCCCAGTTCAGAGGGCTTACGCATCAGGTTACCTTGTCATGAAGGAAAAATACAGGGAGCGCGTTTTTGCCTTGTCCTAGTGTCTCCCAAAGGACTTCCCAGGCGTAGTGACTGGGGGGCTCTAAAAGAGGAATGTGGAATGATCCCTCAAGGTACTGACCCTTTTCTATGCATCTTACTCCTCACTCTGCTGCCCTCTGGCTTTCTGCTCTCCGTGCAGTTTACACACCCTGTCTGCCGCACAGCATCCGGCCTTTTACATGACACTTACATTCACATTAGCACTCCCTCCCCAGTCCACCTGCTGATTATGCTGCTCCGCTGTAAAATGTAGAGCTGAAGCCACCAGTGACAGGAAGTATCCCACATATGCTATAGTAGATGCAGAAATAGGCATCCCGGTATGTGGTCTGAAAATGTGTGTTTGGGTGTGTGACTGTGTCTGTGTATGTGTGTGTCTCAGAGGAGAGTTGTGCTCTGATCCACTTGGCATGGCACAGAAACCGCTGTTCGTTTCTGGTGGCTGCTTTTCTCTCTCTCTCTCTCTCCACACACACACACACACACACACACACACAGAACTCCTGGGCGGAGTGAGTGCTACAACAATCACCTCATTGCCTGCAAGAACTCTCCGGATCCCTCCCCTTTAAGCCGCCAAAAGTTAAATCTATATTTAATGGGCTCTGAGTTAGGGACAACAAAAAGTTTTACCAACTCTCTGCTGGCTCGGCTGTGCATTGTTTTTTTTTTTTTTTTTTTTTTGCTTTTTCTGCTCTGCGCTCTGTTTTCTCCCTTTGCTTTCTTTCATTTGCTTCTCTCACGCTCTTTTCATCTCCATCTGTTCCAGGATGCTCACACTCCGCACCTACCCCCAGTGTCTTGTCATTTTTTTTCTTTCATTTCTCTCTGTCTCCCTCTCCCTCTCTCTTTCTCTCTCTCTCTCATTTTTTTATGCAGTGGGGCTGGAAATGTTTGAACTCAACGGCTGCTTAAGATGTCACAGAAACGGAATATGAATGACTCCCCGTACCCCCCATCTGTCTTAATGCACACCCTGCTTATGGCTTCTCCCATACATAAATAATATAACAATACAAAAGGAGAGGAATGTGGAGGAGGCCGTCTGCGGAGCCACATGAAAGGTGCGGGGAGACTCTCGCAGGGAGCGTGGAGCGACTCGCAATAAACTTCCACCAAATACCGAGGCAGATTACTGCCCCGATAAAGCATTGCGACGTTCCCCCGCCTCATCCATACTGATAACACATATTTCCGCTTATTACCCATATCTGTGAATTAGCCTCAAATTCTGGCCATGTTGACAGCAGTGGCGGGGATGAAGTCTGACTCTTACACACACTCCCCCTGGGCCGGCCACTGTGTGATATGGCTGTGTTGTGGCACAAGCAGATGGCTTCGCTTGCTCATTTGCTGTGAGCTGTGCCTGGTTTAACCGTATCAGTCCCCTTGACCGCAGGGGACTCGGTCAGCATCTGACCTTTGACTGGAAAACACACCTCGCTAAATAGCTAACATCAAATCGAGTCAAGCTTTCTTGTCATTCCTCTCATTAGCGAGGGGCGAAATGCAGCTCTGAATCACGTCACCCAAAAATGTAAAGCATCCAAATTACAGTAGGACATATTTCATTTACACTTTCATAAATAGTGGCGCTGAAAAGGGTTCTTTGGAGTGGCGCCAAAAAAGAAGCACTTTCAGTTCTCTACACAGCATTGCAATTAATGAATTCTTCAAATAACTATTTTGGTAAATGAGACGTGCGAATGTGTTAAAGTTGTTAAGCCTCTATACCAATTCCAAGTTTGTTGTTTTTTTTTTACTAAAACTGCACATCCAGTCCAAAAGCTATTTTGGAATCTTTATTTTTAAGCATGTATATTTTGGAATACATTGGAAATATGTTGTTATACATTCCATTTTCATACTCTCAAAAGAGAATTCCACTACATTTCTGCACCATTAAACAGTTGGAATGTACAAAAAATAATACTGTCATGTGATGTGAAATGGATGAGTGGAGAGAAACTTACTGACTTTCAATACAGAGGTGTTGACAGGAGCCAGGGCTCACAGTGTCTACAACCCAAATAAAGCCATTTCATTTATTTCATCCTGACTCCGTAAGCACTTATGAAAAGCAGCTTTGCAACAATAACTGAAGCTTAAAAAACTAGAAATAAATTCAACTGAGTACAGACCATAACCAGATTACTAAACAAAAGGTCCCGAACAACAGATAGTAAGTCCAGAACCTTCAGATTAGCAAACCACTCTGGTCGTGAGAGCCCAGCTCTTCGTTTTCAAATGCTGCGCAGGGAATTGTTCAGAAGTTTGATGAATATAGGTGCTAATCCCTTAAACTGATGCTTGTTAGGGCGGAATAGTGTAACGTTTGCATTTGTAATTTGAAGTGTAGCCGCAGCCTTTGATAGTGTCAGTTGTTGCAGACAGTGAAATTCACATGGAGCGTTGCGCTGACTCGCTATTTATCATCTCTCTGCCTCCCTCCCTCTCTCCCTCCCTTCTTTTCACAGTGTTTTTATGAAGTCTGCATATGTATTAAGAGGGATTTTGTTGTCCCCAGACACCAATTTGCATAAAGTGCAAGCCATCATTGGTTCAAGAGAAGCAAATTACTTCCCTGACAAGATCACCCCTCCCCCTTTTTTATTTATTAATTTTTAACACAGCACAGGCTGGGGTTGTTAAGAGCACTTAGCCAGATATGCAAAATATCACATTTCCCTAACCAGCGTGATCAATGAGGAGAGGACGGAGAGAAGGAGAGAGAGGGTGCAGGAGTAAGGAGAGAAGGAAATTATTGAATTAAGTGCTAGGCCAATCATTTAACAATTCCCAGAGCTGCGGTGTGTGAGAAGAGTCTTTCTTAAGCTTGTGCTTCAGGAACCTGGAGTAATCATGTAAAACAGTGTAGGCCCATGCTCCGGAGTCCACTGAGTCACCGTAAAGCCACCTCCCTAAAGGCAGAGAATTAGCAGGAAGATGCACGGTACTCCCTACTGAATACCCACACACACTGCGCTTCGATATCACACACTACCATACATCTATACTGTATACGTAAATCAGCATTAAGTATACAGAAAGGTGGCTGAGAACACTGAATCAGGACAGACATCCCTATTCGTTTATCGCTTCATCTTAGCTTTTTGTGGTCATCCAGGACTGTTACATATCTTCCATCAATGGGCAGCAGAGTAGGGTAGTGTAAAGAGTTGAGAATGTTTTCTAGGGTAAAAACTTTCCAAAGAAACTGGTGTCAAAAAGTGTTTTTGGACATGACGTCAACGAAAAACCCATTTGTGTCCCTCCCCAAAAAACTTTTAGTGCTTTTAAAGAAGAACCAGAGAGCGGTCCCTCTTTGGAGTCTTCCATGGACTGTTTTTGAAGAACCATTCCTTGAAAAAAGTAACCATTCCTTGAAAAGTGGTTCTTCCATGGCACCTCTCTTAGACAACATACAGCGATGCTAGCCAATTAAGAGCAATGATAATGTCATGCAGACAGAACTGACAAGTTAAAGTTTGCACTCTAAAAATGCTGAGCTATCCACTGACATGTGGACAGCTGTCTGAATGTATGTGGCTTCTGGCTTCCTATTCTACAGAGGATTCAGGTTAGTTTTTGATAGCTTTGCACAGTCCTGGCATTCTTTCAGGCACCTTCTCTCAAGCCACTTGAGATGCTTTTCAAACAGGCTTGATATATAGGCTTTCTCGCTATATTATTATTTTTTTATTACTATCATATGCATTATGTATTATTAGCTCCACTTACCAATTGGGACACTTTGTGGTTTACAGACTGTGTTCCATCCACTTCTTTGCCTCACTTGTTAGCCCCCATTACCCCTTTCATCGATGGTCAGGACCACCAGTGAGCAGGAATGATTTGGGTGGCGGATCATTCTCAGCACAGCAGTGACACTGACAAGGTAGTGGCATGTTAGAGAGACAGAGCGAGAGACAGCAGTGCTTTTGGGCTTTTTAAACACTGTTTTAGATTCTCAGTGTCTCCTTTTTTAGACACATCTAGCCTTTCGGTTCACTTTGCAGAAGTAATGTAATAAATGATAGCTCACTGAATGTTGCACAGTTTGTCTCATTCAACGTAAAAACTTTCTATCTGCAAGGTGGACCAATGAGTTTAAAGCAGCACTACGCTGTGAAATGTTCCCTTTTTCTTTTTGGAAGTAAACATAGATATAGGCATCTTTACTATTTGCCTCAAACCAGATTGAAAGTATTTAAGCCTTTGTTTCAAGATCATGATACTTTTCATATCTTTAAGCTAATGAAAATTAGGAGTGTCCAAACTTTTGGCTGGTACTGTACTATGGGAACAAATGAGTTTTTCAAACGCGCTGCATGTGCTCTGAGAATACAGTGCAGCATCACCAGGCCTGCGCTGTCACCGTACTGCAGTAAAACAATTCATTACAGTAATCCCCCAGTTTTATGTGGATCAGGAGTCGCGGAATCAGTCTTACGCGGATTTGTTCTGAGAACCTAACTGATAATTGTATGTGGAAATTCCAACAATAACGCGGAAACTGCAAATATTCTCCGCTTTTTTTTTTTGTTGTTGCTTTTTTGTGGCAATATGGGTTTTTTAAATGCGTTTTAGTACTAAATTATTAAAAAATATATGATTTACTAATTTTGTAACATAAATATTAAAGTAAATTCAGCTACATTTCCATATAAAATATAACTGTATAAATGTTT
>JBBJLS010000148.1:19193614-19207029 GCA_037577275.1 Bryconaethiops microstoma | reverse complement strand
TTTTTTTTTTTTTTTTTTTTTTTTTTTTTTTTTTTTTTTTTTTTTTTTTTTTGGTTTTTTTCCCCCCCCCCCCCCCCCCCCTATAATCCACACTGTAGCCAGGCCTGTCAGAATCCCCCTCTACCTGTCACACCACTGACCACTTCATCTGCTCTCGCACAGCCACACAGGCCTGCTGCTGTTTGACCAGACTTTGACCTCGGCCTCGTCCAGGTGGGAGTCTTCAGAGACACAGAGCAAGAGAGAGGGAAAGAGAGAGGAAAAAATAAGAGAGAGGTAAAACCACACAAGAGTTATAAGTGCAACCTGCACTTGCCTCATAACCTTATTTGTGCGGCACATCGCTGAATAATGAATGAATTCCGTCACACCTCTTAAACATGCGCGCCACTTGCACACCAGTATGTGTGTATTCTGGGTAATGTACACAAAGGAGTCTTTCTGGATGGCGTGAGGGGAGGGGGTATCTTTCTTTTTTTTTTTAAAAAAGAAGCGGAATAAATTTCTTTGGCTGGAAAAATAGAAGGTAACAATAGAAATAATGTGAATTTACTCAAACGCATACAACGCTTCCATTCAATTATGTCTCTCAGATTACTTACTATTGGTGATAAGTGTGTATCTTTAATACCAAATTCACATTTAAATACGAACGTGCACATATTTTAATCAAAAAAATTCAGTTTTTTAAAATTCTATATTCACTCTTTATATCTTTATGTATCTAACCCATTGGAGGAATTCTGTAGATACCACTTTTTGAGTCTTATTCAAGACCTTCTCTAATACAGAGTTCAGCACTTACATCAGTTTGTCTCAATATGCCTCATGTCCAACCCGGTACTGCTGTGCCAGCCACCTGAAAACCCACACACACACACACACACACACACACACACACACACACACACATACGCACACATTAGAGATTCATAAGCATCCATTAATAACAAGGAATTACACAGTAATCAGCTTCACAAGAGCGCTTTCAGATTTTGAAATTTTATTCTTTATTTATTATCACCATTATCTAATTACTGAAGTAAAAAAAAAAAGTTAATCGTGTCTGACAAATTTGATTTGAAGTCAAAAGTATTTCGATTGTATAAAAATGTTCTTTATCTCAGAACTATGCGCCTTTGTCTGGTTTGACTGTCCCTGAATATTCAAGAAATGAATGTTGGCAGAGGGGGAAGAAAAGATATTAATTAAGAGTAAATTCTGCATTGACTCTTGTACATAAGACAAAAGGTTAAGTAAATGCCAGGGCCGCTATGTCACTTCAAACAATGAGTATTAGCTTTGGAATCATTAATGTCTGCTGAGAAAACACAGTCAAATTGGCGTCTTGATTGCCAGAAAATGTGAGGCCAGGGCTGTTTCATTTCAATCTATAGCTAAATTAGCCTCCGACGGCGGGTTGAAAACACACAATTAACTGAGCTAGGTGGGGCATAGGGGAACAGGACCTCTAATGTGCTGCTAGATTGAGATTGAGCTGAACTCCCGAAACAGAATCTTCTCATTGGCCTAACAAATCAAAGCTGAGTGTCCCTGGCTGTTGGTCCCACTGCTACCTGTCTCAACACACGCTCCTGCTGGACACGCACTCCGTCCTGATGGTCCTGATGCATGCAGACAGTCCGTTAGATGACAATTATACATTTTGCAACAGATAACAATAGATAAAAATGTGTAATCCTGTATTTCTCAAGGACTCCAATATAGCATTTCCTTCTCCATTGTGCTCATTAGCTAAATGACTCCAGCAATTAGCATTCCGCACAACAATGTGGGCATTATCTTGGCAACTCTGACAAAGAAGATGCACATAAGCACACAAATAAGGACGAAAATATATAAATAAATAAAGGCATCGTTGAAAACCTAGGCCTCTTTGTAGTGGGAGAAATTGCAGAAGCGTTTGAGCAGCGGCAAGGCAGCGTTTCAGAGCATATGGCGTTTTAATTCCTGTTTGTCTCGACTGGGTAACTCCGGCCCTCTGAATCCTCAGCTCCATCCAGGGAAATATCTGAAGAAGTGAAATACTTAAGAACAAAGGACTTCAATTTCCTCTGTAATGGGATTTTTATTCCCCATATTTTCCACAGAATTATGAAACTGAGAATTCCTGATTCACTGATTTATTTCCCTTAGCCATCTTCTCCCCTTTCTCTCTCTTTCTCTCTCTCTCTCTCTCTCTCTCTCTCTCTCTCTCTCTCTCCCTCACTCTCTCTCTCTCTCTCCCTCACTCTGTGCCTCTGTTGCATTTGGAGAATTAACAGACAATCTAAAAACATCTCCTTCACCTTCAAGCAACTCCATCAATAAAGCACACAAATAACCCAACATTTCACTTCTGACACCCCAACACGAGAGGGATCCTGAGCGTGTGCGGGATGTTCATTTTTAATCAAGAGTCGGCTTTGTGCCTGTTGACAGCTAGTGAAGTATGACTAATAAGTCCGGTGTTGCTGCTTTCCCGCTGAGGTGGAATAGTCTCTGCAGACGCGCAGCCCTGTACATCATAATAAAATTCATTGCAGGGTGGCTATAATCTCACTGTTTTTCACTTTGGTGGCAATCATGGCTACTGCAACGAGCCATGATTCACCAATTAATAGGCCATATTTCTGCGGCCTGCTACTCTATATGGACAGTGTCAACAGAGGTGCTGAAGGCTGCAGTGAATTGATTGCGCTAAGTTGCGCTCAGCAGTTCTCTCGCTGCGTATTAACAGCGCAATACAAGAGCTCTGGTGTCCAATTACAGTGTTATTACAGGCGGAATCATTTATACAGTTCTATTATGATGTCCTGCTTAAGTTCACGAAGCCACAATGAAACCATATGCCCTTAATGAATGATGTGGTATGATCTAACATCTACAGTGTACACTGAATGCCCTTAACATTCAAATGTTCTAATTATTTTTCTTGATATTCAATTTTGTTCATTCCATATTTTCAATTGATGCTGCATTTATGTTTGTGAGAAGCAGATATTTTATTATGACTTGAATTTGATGCGATTGTAATAATATAATTTATTGCTGTGCACACAATTGTGTACATCCAGAAAGTAAATTAAACTCGAGTGTTAATTGTGCTTTAGTATGTAATGAATTATCTAAAGGGGAACGGTCGTATTTTAGTGTCAGAGGGTGCTACACAAACAACAACAACAACAAAAACATACCAGTAACATCCATAGGCATATTGCAAAGAAAGAGAGGACTCAAAGTCTTTCAAACTCTCATAAACTTTTCAGAAACAGTCCATCTACCTCACAAACACCCAAAGAAACAGGAACAGCAGCCTAGAACTACCTGTTTATGGGGAGGACTTCAGAGTTGGAAGCAGTGGAATATTTCATATTCCACACTAAATGATGATGAAGTCACATAATATCTGACAAAGAGATACAGTCACACGAACAGTGAGTCTGGCTACCACGTAAGGGAAAAAAACAAGAAAAATACCGCAGTCTATGAGATCAGTTAATGAATTAATAATTAATTCACCAACGTTTATATCAAGTGCATTTGCTGAGCTGAGATTGCTCAATAACTAATGTTAACTCTGAAATTAATTATTAAGGATTACAGATAGTCAACCTGAGATCTGGTTTTTCCTACTTTGGTGATGTTTCTGTCACTAGTGCAGGGAGAAAGAATGAGCTCCTCTCTGAATTTGACGCTCAAATTCAAATCATTATTAAAATCTCGTGGCTTGAAGTGCTTTGAAAACCCTTATTTTGATTACATTCAATGGTGTGTTTGAGTCTGAGCTGACTCTTTAACAGTCTTCCAGCAATGTGTGATGAAGATAGACTTTTATTTCGGCACATTCTTCAAGAACCCAAGCGGGTTTCTTCACTGACTCAGAGTAAATATAGATTTAACAGGAAAAACAGCTCTTTACCAAAAAGAAGCGTTAGTAAACTCACGGTAGATGAGGGGGTGTAACAGGGTCATACAGGGCTGTTATAGCCACACCCCCACTAAACGGAAACAGTGCAGAGGAACTCTGGGAGATGTAGGAATCAAGCTTTATACATTCTGGAATAAAACCATACAATAGCTCTAAAGCGACACTGCGAAATACCATCAGTTGTTTTTAATTATTGAAATGAATTTTTTGTTTAATTTCTGAACGCTTATTGACTGTAAAACGTATCAAGACTATTTGACTGTGACACCGGGCTGCTTGAATAACTTTTTAATGTTTAATACTGTTGTAATTTGTGTTGCTTTCAAAACAAACGACAAATTATTCAACTTGATTAGTATGATATTTTAACTTCAGAACTTCAATGGTTTTGCCTTGTTTGCAATTTGTTGATGTGTTGTGCTGTAGCTTTCTGTAGACTGTAGACTACTGTTCATCCCTGCATATTCGGTATCAGGAAATTTACTGCAACGGTAAACAATAAAGAGAATGCCAGAGACAAAGACTGATGCTTTCACAAGTCTGTAGAGTTGGCCATAGATAGAAACAGCACCCACAGAGTGGTGGAGCACCTTGAAGAGGATGGTGGGAAGGGACGAGCGAGCAGTGTATCCTCGTTACTGAGAGCTGTGTCCCCCCCTGCTGCTTGCTCCCCCCCACACACCCCTACACTGACACCCCTCTCCCTTACACACCAACAGGCAATAGAATACGACACCAACCTTCTGCTAGAGTTTAGAGACTGCAGAGAGAGGGGGAGAGAGCGAGGGACAGAGAGAGAGAAAGGGGACCCACGCTGGCAGTGCAAATCCAGCTTCATTATAAGTAAACAGTCTAGCTCTGCTGAAGAACCCAGTGTACTGTTGCATGGTGTATCTCCGCCAGTTACCTATTGGGAAAACCCACTACTGTTCAACTGTTTAGAAAAACAAACAAAAGGCCGGCTTTTGTTTATTCTGCCTGTGCTCACATTACATCACGGCATCAATTACAGTATTTTGGCTATTACTGCCAGCATTGTCTGCCTCTAATGTGACAGCTGTTCTCAGTTTTGCTTTAAATGCCTGTAGGTTAAGTACTGTGTTTTGGATAATGGGAACAATACGAAAATGCAAACCCCTTGGGGTTCTCTGTGCTGCCGGGCATTCTCAGAGGCTGCCTGGAAATAATGCGAGCAGGAAAGAGAAGCTACAAAGCATGGAGACTCAACTAAATAAATAAATAAGCAAGCGAGTAATAAATAAATAAATAAATAAATTGGCAAATAAATAAATAAATAATATTGGACAGAGAAGAGTTGACCCCTGATCTCCTCGGAACACATGCGTCTCTGATCTGCCTAGAATTTGAAGAAAAAACAGGGTCTTGAACCCTAATCCTTAGACACATAACAAAGCACACTTTGCAGCTGCCATGCACAACTATCAGCTCAGAGGCCCGACAGAGTCCCAAGACAATGCCTCCTCTATCAGCCCCAGGACAAATATCTAGACAGCAATATTTTCTGCTTCAGTGCCCGCACTGCACGCAACTCCTGAGTGTGTGTGTGTGTGTGTGTGTGTGTGTGTGTGTGTGTGTGAGAGAGAGAGAGAGAGAGAGAAAGAGAGAGAGAGAGTTAGAAAGACAGGAATGAACAGTGACAGGGAGCGAGAGGCAATAACACTAGCTCACATATCTCTCTCACTCTAATGACTCTAACCTGCTTTGCTCTCGGAACACATTAAGTGTTTGTAAGTAGCAGAAGAGCAGAGAGAGGAGAAGATAGGAGAGGAGAGGGGTTGGTGGGTATTCCCTCTCTTTCTTTACTGCTGTGAAGTCGCAGGGCCGAATTGAGACATTGGCGGTGACACACTGATTCAAATATTACATCTACTCTTGGATTGAATAGTCACTCTTTTCTCAGTACATGGGGGTCCGCTGCTACGTTACAAACAACGGATTTTAGTGCAAGGTGGATTTGCTGCTCTGCTTGGCACAATTTTGTCGCTCTATTCGGCACATAATTTACAACGGAGAGCAAACAAAGAGGCTACTTTGAAGCAAACAACGAGCCTGCTGTGGTGCGAACCGATCTCGAGGCTCCATTGACCCATGGGGTGGGGGTGGAGGGGGGGATCAAGTAAAAGCCTGAAGAAATGAAAAAATCAGCCCAGAGATAAACTACCCCTGCAGTATTACTAGCCTGGGCCCCTTTTTTCTTAAATAAATTTTTTGCTCAAGAGGCACTGGTCGCAAAGCACTCCCTCTCTGCGCACATACACACACACACACACACACACACACTAGTGTGGATGTTATCAGAGAGAGGTGTGAGGGCAAAGCGGTGCGTGCTGGCACAAAGATATATGCCTCTAATGCAAGCCGGACATGGAGCCAGACGCAGACGCAGAATACACTCAGGGGAAAGAGATTACATTAAAAAATAAAATAAAATAACGAAATAACGGCTGCCATCCATGTGCCATTCGCCACCGTGCTGATAACGGATTCAGATTCATGTGGTAAATTCATGTTGACAAGTGGTAGGGGCAGCAGATATGACATTTACCAGAATGAAATAAGGTGAAAAAGAAGGAAAACTTCCCTGAGGACATTAAGAGTGTTAACAGACACCCAAGGAAAAGCCCACTAGAGGGGGTCCGTATGATATATGACACCTAAATCAATTTAGAACATCTCCTTACTCTCAGATTTCATCAGAAGTGAAAGGTGTTTGTCAGAGCAGAGATATAAGGTTCGGTTTCCAAAAGCTATCCATGCCTCAGGGCTTGGCATGCTGTGTATGAAATTTACAACTGCATGTGCTCTACACCCACTGAGTCTAGACATGGAACTGTAACCCAGCCAATCTGACATTGTCAAGTTACCTCTTAAACATTTAGTTGTTAATCTTAAGGCTTATTATCCTGCATTAATTTCTCTTTTTTATGAACTCACTGACTGCTATCAAAATGATAACACAATTCAGTCTATGGGATGGAAGCTGTGATCCACTTTTGTTCATTAGTTAGTCAATACGCTTGACATCATTCCGATAAGTCAGATGGAATTAGAATTTTTTGAGCATACCGTGGATATTGTCAGTACTAAAAAAAAAAACACTGACAAACTGCACGTTTCATAACAAAGAGGGGAAGTCCAGGTTAGTTGGATTTAGAGTAGTACATGTGCATGAAAATGAAGCAAAATAATTAGGAGTGCTTGATATTGTAAACATCACTATCCGCAGATATTCACATAAAAAATAATATATCAGCATCAGACAAACGTTTTGACCAATATTACGAACTAATTTATGTTGGGGGAAAAGCTTTCGTCTGACTAATTTTACTAATTTTATTCCATTTGAAAAACTTTTATGAATGTTTATGTATTGGCATCAGCAGGAAGGAAAATCATCGTATATATTGTACAGTGAAAATATCTGATATCAGTATATTCACCTGTAAAAAATTTTCTGTATGTTACAGCCTATCAATTTTAATAAAAACAAAGTATCTTTATTATGAAAATCTTCAAATCTTTCACAATAATATATTTTTGCCATATCACCAACCTTTAGGTCCAGGGGTGAAATTGGATCTTTGGTCAAACCATTGTTTTAAATCTTATGAAATCGCAACCGGAGAAAGTGGAAGCAGCCACAGACGCAGTACTGAAATACATCCTTTAAAACGGCGTTTTGGTGAAAATCAAATTTACATATTTTTTCCTCATTAACACAAATGTATTTGATCAGCCAAGACATCTTTAGTGTGCAAAGTTTGCTTATTTCGTTTTGCATCGGAGCTAAGAGTTTAATGGAGCAAAACTAAGAAGAATCTTTTCCGTAAATATATGCCCATACATTTGCATCAAACTGCATGAAATTCTTAATGTATACGCACAACAGCTCGCACTCAGCAGTCAGCAGCACAAGCTACTGAAATCCCATAACTCTTCCCAAACCTACCTTAACTTTCCTCTAGCTCCCAAATATCCCACCTCTTCCACCCCAAAGTACATACACACAGTGTGCGGGGCTTCTCTGGCTGCGTGATGCGAGCCACAGTGAGTGTTATTTCTGCACTTTCCCTTTGTTCCGGACCTGACCAGGTCTCTCCCTGCAGTCTTTAATCTCCTTAATCACTGGTGAGTTACGCCTCTCCACGCTTTCCCCTCTATTCCATGGGGGACCAATTACAGGCCATTAGAGGGAGAGCAAGACAAAGGCTGGCCGACGCAGAGAGAGACACGATCGTGATTTAGATAGGGACAGTCAGCAGAGAGGCAGCTGCTTTAGCTGCGCTTTCCACCATTCACCATCTCTGCTCTCCTGTATTATTCACACTGATGCATTCAAAATTGCCAGCTTTGCTCAGAGTGGTAGAGTAAGGCAGTGATGTCAGATGACATGTGAGAAGGAGAGCCCTTATTGCTGCAGTTATTGCCAATGATAACAAAAGCATGTTGGGATTTGTTATCAAGAATGTAAATGTAATTTATTACACACACAAAGTGTGTAATTATGTCATTACTTTTTGCCCAATGTCCTCTCCAATTTAGTCAGTGTCACCCACTAGATAGGTCTAGGCATGATGGGAGGCTAGTTTGAATCCACCAACGCAGTGGACCTACCCTCATCCTGGAGGCTCCCAGCCCATTTTAGAATTGTCTATGCTGCAACACACCTGATCCAGCCAAACCTTTCCTGGGTTGAAGTGGGTGTGTTACAGCAAAAAGGCACTAAAAGTCCAATGAAGTTCTGCAATAAACAAACAAGTTAACTGCCTAACTTTCTCCAAAAAACACATCAGGATCATCAATGGTTGCTCAATTTCTGCTCCACCCTAAAGTAGAAGATGGTAGTGTTTGTGTGTGTGTGAGTTTGTGTGAAAAAGGATACTTTCATGCATTCTCAAAGCAAAATAGAGCAGCCTCCCTCCAAACAACAATCCTGTCATTGTCAATGTCATTAGGTGTCACACACAATTCCCCAAAAACAGGCTCCTCCGCTCTCTCTTGCCTGATGAAGGCTGATGGCATGATTGATGGAGGAATAAAAATAACTTACCCACAGAAGATGCAGCCACAATCTTCCAATCCCTTTAAATCCCTAAACACACACCCTCACACACACACACCAACCCACAAACAAACCTACATGCACACAAACCCACACACATGCATACCGCTTTTGGCCTTGTCCTGCCAAACGTCAGCTTGCAAAGACTGCTGGGAGACACGAGTCTGACTGACAGGCAGTCATTTTTCTCTCAGAGGAGAGTCAAGGTTACTTTTCCTTTTTCTCTGCAACAAACGATACAGACTCGAATATATAAAAGCTTATTCATTTCCCTGCAATTATATCATCAAACCTTCATTGGTGTTTACAGTCAGAAGGACTGCTGAAAGTGATATGAAATGATGCAGTATACCACATAATGTATTGCATGTCAAATGCATCTGTTTTACAGTGAAGAAGGTCTTTTATCAAACCGCACGAGCAAAACTTCAGCTTGGACAGGGTTCACTATGAAAATAATCATGAAAAAAGCCTTTTAAATGATGGTCCACTCGATGCTGTATCATTTCATGTGCTTTCGATCCAAGTGGTGCCACAAGTGGTTTGTTTTTCATGTCAAAGGCGACACTTTGAGCCAAACAGTTTCAATTACTTTCCTCTCAAAAAGCAGATTTTCAGAGAATGCTCTCAGAAACAATCACCCTGAAAATGATCTCACAGCTTAATAACTTTATGATACAATATCAACCGTTTTGTAGTGGTTTAGATGTCAATAACATCAATAGGTAGCATTATTAGTAATGTGTATATATATGTGTGTTTGTGTGTGTGTGAGTGTGTTTGAGTTTTTTAATTATGCTTTGCACTCATTTTCAGATTCAGTAATATGGTTGTTTATTTTTTATTCCGGCAGATTTCACATTTTCTGTCTGACATTTATTTGGCTTTTTTCGAACTGAAGCTCATACTGGAGTCTGCACTAAGTGAACACATAAAACACTTCAGCATATTTCCAGCAGTTCATTGTGCACCCCTACTGTCCTCACCATGAAAATTACCCTTTAAACTTAGACTCCCAGATCCTCAGGCTTATTGCTAAGTGAGTACATGGAAAACAAAGTACTGTGATTGAGTTACATTAAGTAACTGAGTGATGTTGAAGTATGGTGTTATGCATCACTCAGACTATGTCCTCTGGGAGTGATTTCACAGGCTGTGGCAGAGCACTGAAATAAAAAAGCGTCCTTTACCAAAAACAGCTCCACATTAGTAGTGAATGCATGTTTCTGCACAAGCAGAACGTGAATTGTTACTTCCCCACTCTTCTGAAAGGGTTGCAGGGTTTCCAGAAGTTTTTTGTAAGCTCTAAAACCCGGGACAAGAAACTCTTTGACGCTTCAATTTGCTTGTGGGGGCTGACAGGATCCCAGAGCCATAAAGCACGTTTTAAACATCATGCCTCAATGGCTGAGTAACATAAATACCGCACACCTCTTGATCTCTCCCTTTTTACACCGCGCCGTCTCCGGGAGCATTAACTTAAAGCTAAGCCTTGAGTGAGCAGCCCCACATTTAAGGGCCCGTCCCTCTCTCGCTTGCCCGCTCTCTGTGTCTCCCTCCGGAAGCTCATTTGATGTGGAGCTCCAGAAGTTCCAAAGCCGAGAAGGCAAATCTCCTTCTGCCACAAATCCCATGTGTCCCTTCCCTCGCGCTCCTTTTCAGAAGTGCTCTCCATGGGCTATTTATTTATATTTTCCTTGAAATCCTATTAGAGCCTTTATTATACAGAGCAGCAAACAGAACACAATCCCACACTATAATGTATATTGATCTGGCTTTATGGCTCCAGCTATAAATACGAACAGTGTTTCTGCATAGCCCTCATTCATATTTCAGCGGAGTCGCACACTCGGTTGACATTATCAGCGTGGGCCAAGTGAAAAATGAGAGTGGCACAGTGTGTGAACTGCACTCCATCTCAGATGGCACGACAAAAGTTCACTGCAGTCGTCAATGGGCGCCGTGCTCTCCTGCTCGACAAAAGTTTAATTAATTAAAACGACCAGTGGAAATATTGACATTTCTCTCAGATAGCACCGCATTAGCAGAACCCGGGCTGTTATTGTCATCATAGACCGGCCGGTCCTTTAATTAGTTTCATATTTGTCGTGGCAAACTCAAGGTTCTGTTTGTTGTTAATTCACTACGTGACTGCACAGCGGTCAGCGGTGTTGCCATGGTTCTCTAATTACAGCGCACCCTTCGAATTTCAATTATCGCTCACAATCGGCCCATGTGGGTCGGAAAACACTGTCTCCCCCGACTGAGTCCAAACCAGCCCTTGCTTTCATGCCCTGATGCTTATCCTTGTGATTTCATTAAGTACCTGATTGTACAACTTCCATCAAAGTCTTCGGGAACAGGATCCTAGCAAAGGGTCCCGGATTGAATTTCTATATTACATGTAGAATCCCTTATTATCTATTAATGCCTCATATGTAGGCCAATCTAAATGAATTCCCCTTTTTCTCCACTTACCAGAAATTAATTCAAGCGAATCATACTGTAATATTAAACACTCAGATTGATTTATGCTAAACATTAATGTAAAATGCATGGCATTTACACTGCTTGTTAATATATATGAATTGGATTAACCTACAAAATCTCTTGTAAGGTCAAACTCTATAACTAGTTAATAAAAAAAGTAATTTAAAGCCACCCATTGTGTTTCTCTTTGCCCAGTTTGCACTGCTGTGGTGCGAGATGAGAGAAAACAGCACAAAGTGAATAACGCTGGCCCTGGTTCCCTCGCAACCCCCCATGCCAAGAATTCAGGGTGAGTCCATGCATGGGTACCTCTGGATCTGCCTGCGGCTCACATCCATTTTCTCTGTGTCTGCACGGCCCAACATCCAGTTGAGATATAACCACGGCAGTCCCACACGCTCCGATTCTATTTGTAACACACTGCTTGAAGCTGTCAGTTGAAAAAAGGTTATAACAAAGAAGACGTTTTTGAGGACAGTTTAAGATTTTAGTGCTTTAACCCCCAGGACGCAGCTGAGCTAGGGTGGGAAAAAATACTTTTCTGGAATCTGCCACAATAATATCACAAATACAAGTTGCTACAAAAACACTCACTGTGACTTCTGGGTAGAGAAGAGTCCACCCGTGGTCATCTGGTTAGAAACTACAGTAGTCATACAACACTGTACACCACTGCTGACAGGCAGGCAAATGTCAAACACTAACTGTGCTACTGAGTTACACCAGTAACTTTTACTTGGGGAATCCAGGTTCCGTCCTTTAGGGTTTCTTTTGCAAAAATGTGGATAAATGCCACGTTTTTGCTAAATGTTTCTGGTGCATATTCCCATTGAAATATGCTTTAATATACACCTTCCCCATTCCATAACCAATGAATAAGAAATGCACTGGACATTTCAAGAAAGCTTGACTGTGTTTTTTCTTAGAAGCTTAACTTCACATGACCTTGTGAGTCTCCACATTCCAAAAAACACTCAAATACTGCATGTTTCTAACAGCACTTTTACATG
This sequence comes from Bryconaethiops microstoma, assembly GCA_037577275.1. Taxonomy (NCBI): domain Eukaryota; kingdom Metazoa; phylum Chordata; class Actinopteri; order Characiformes; family Alestidae; genus Bryconaethiops; species Bryconaethiops microstoma. The sequence goes on along the minus strand of JBBJLS010000148.1, from coordinate 19,194,515 downwards.
ATTACTAAAAATAAATAAAAATAAAGTCTCAAACCTCAGCATTTTCGATTTTCACCTAATAAGAATTAGCTTTGAACGAGCACCAGAAATTCCTCCCATGCAGAACATTTTATTTTAAATCTAAACCTCCCTATACCCTTTTAACATTATTTAACAAAGAATGTCATTTCAACGGGACGTAGGAAAATGTATTAAGAACAGTTATTTGCATTAATTAACAATTAAATTATGAGGGACATTAAAAATGTAGCCCAATCCCCTGACGCTCATAGCATTAAACACAGAAATCAAAATGATATCAATTACATTGAACCTTTTACTCCTACAAGAGTTCCAGGGTCTTGTCAGCTCAAGGCATATCAACAAGAAAATTTGGAGGCCGAATTATTTAACAGTGCTGTCCCTGATATGCTCATACTGCCACAACCCACTAATATGCCACTAATGTGCAGGTGTCACTGCAGTGCTGAGAATGATCTAGCACTCAAATAGTACATAGATAGATAGATACTTTATTGTCATTGTGTCAGTACAACGAGATGACATTAGGGGCTAGTCCACAGATGCACACAGCAAATACAAAAATTAAACATATAAAAATAATAAATTACAGAAGTCGTAGCTTTAGAATAGAGTTAAATACAACTAAAGAAACAGTATGTGCATATTTATATACAGCAAAGATAAGGTTTGCAACAGGAGTGCTATTATAGCATACAAGTGGAATATTGCACTAGCCTACAGACATTAAAAATACAAGTATATATTGCACATATTGCACAGGAGCTGTATGTATGTATTATACACCGAACAAAAATATAAATGCAACACTTTTGTTTTTGCTCCCATTTTTCATGAGCTGAACTCAAAGATCTGAAACATTTTCTACATACACAAAAGA
>JBBJLS010000148.1:19173548-19193514 GCA_037577275.1 Bryconaethiops microstoma | reverse complement strand
GTGTGTGTGTGTGTGTGTGTGTGTGTGTGTGTGTGTGAGAGAGAGAGAGAGAGAGAGAAAGAGAGAGAGAGAGAGAAAGAGAGAAAGAGAGAGAGGGATGAGAGTGTTTGCTGAGTGACTATTTTAATTTACTACCTGATGTAAATCTAAATGAAGTGACATCAGGGCATGAGATGGACACGACCCAATCACCAGCACTATCTTCCATATTGCATGCCCTCGGAGTGGGTAACCTTAGCAACACCACAGTCAGCATGGATTGTAAATCCACAATTTTGTGCACTTGATCATATGAGGAATGGTGGACATGCAGCTGCTGTCAAGCCCTGCAGTGCAAGTCACATTCACTTGTGATCTCCATCTATTGAACATCTGTATGAAAGAAATGGTTATTAATTCTTAAATTTATTCCCATTTCATTTTTTGCATCATTGCATACTTTTAAAACCTTTAGAAAAACTGTATTTCCAAACTGTATGATGTGTTTTAAAACTAACTCAATTATTAATTTTGAAATAAATAAAAATTAAATCAGTTAGAAAATCTGCTCACAATACATATACATGAAAGTCTGCAAAAGAATGTTTATTAATATAATACCTAGGTTATATATTCATTTAAAGGACAATAGCTTGGCCTGTATTTATAATATGGGCACCTGCCCATTGGCTTCTGTTGTAAGTGTGTTCCAAGTCTACCTGTTTTCCGCTCATTTGTCGTGAAACTGTTCCCATAGTAATTGACCATAAGCTACAAATGCAGCAAATGGAGGTCAGGTTGAAAAAGGCTGGAGTATTCTTTTAAGGTAAATACGACACCTAAGTTTACATTTTTAAACATCCAAAGGCTTGAGTTGACGTTAAAAACCCGTAAGTGCAGCAGAACTGTCCACGGAGAGCCGCTAGAGAAGCAGTAGCAGGAAGTAGGCCAGACCCTGGCTGTGTGTTAATGAGAGTGGGTGTGTGAGGGCTGAGGGCTGAGGTGGGGGTAAAAGCCCCTGTCGAGAGCTGGCCCTGCCCAGCTTCGGCCCCTGGCTCTGGGCTAACTAGCCATCCATCACTGGCATGCAGGCCTACAGTCAGGGTCTACGGGAGGGAGGAGGGTGGACCCACTGCCAGCAGGCCAGCCAGCCGTTTCCACAACTACACCAACACATACAACAAAGTACTGCTCCAGGACCTGACCTGCCTGACTGACCTTTCCCAAGCCCACTACAGCGCACGCTTACAGCACCGCATTTATTTACACACAGGCCCTCGGTTTAATCAAGTTCTCTTTTGTCATTAATAACAACAGTGATTTGAGTTAAATAAGCTCGCTGAGAGTGGATTCAACAGTGGTTCACCGGCGCCTGCCTTTCTTTTTATTGGTGTTTTCTGCACTTTTTGCAATGTTAGCATTGCCCTGCATGTGTAAATATGGGTAGTAGGTGTAATTATGTCTGTTTCCTATTTACATATACATATAATTATATAATACATAATCAATTCTGCTGCTATAATACATAATCAATTCTGCTGCCACAAATAAGTACTGTCTGTCCATCTGTCTCCTTGTCTACCTATCTGTCAATTTATTTTCTATTTAATGAATGTGTGTGTGTGTGTGTGTGTGTGTGTGTGTCTGTCTTTGAGGGAGAGAAAGTGTGTGTGTGAGCATGCACTGGAGAAAAGAAAGCATCAGAAGCTCTGTGGCATAGGGATGGGGATGGAGGAGATTTTAGACCATATGGCAGGGGCTATGAGTCTCCACTCAGCGTTCTCTCTCTCCGCTGCAGTCCGAAACCACTGGAGCACGGCTGCTCATCATTGCCCCCACCCTCGCGTGCGCACACACACACACACACACACACACACACACACACACTCCTGCTAATTGCATGTTGTGATTGTCAGTCAAATGCAGGCCCTTTTTTTTCCCTTATCCCTCTCCTTTGTTCATCCCTTCTCTCTCTAGAATGTCTGATATTGTTGCAATAAGGATTCGGATAACAGTGACCACTGCAAAAGTTTGCAAGGCAGCTTTTCGATGCTGCAAAAAGTCATGGTGCCGATTATAACAACAGCCTGCTGCTGTAAACAACTGGAGAACCTGAATGAATTGATTGAATTCTGTAAATTTGTACTTCCCGTCTGCATATTAAGAGCACACAACAAACATCCCTATGTCTGTTTTATTCACCTTTTTAATCCCAGGAGCTGCGTCAGGATGATAATCATGCCTAGTCCTAGTCCAGTAGTACACTAAATATTACATTTATATAGGGTACAAGGGACATCAAAACAAACAAACAAAGAAAAGGTATGGATATGGACTCAGGGTTATATGCAATGGTCAGAATTCAATGACTCTCCAAATCAAACTGATGGATTTTGTTTTGTCATTTAAATTAAGAACATGTCTTTTAAGAAGTCTGTTTCTTTTGCCTGTGTTACTGCCTTCCTCAACAAGTCCTAGCCTGCCACTACCCAAGTACTGCTCAAGTTTTCACCTTTTTATAAGTCTCCTCATCAAAAGAAAAAATCTATACAGTTCAGTAAGTGGAAAAGCACAGATTAAATAAAGTATTTATGCCATTTGTAACTTACAGGAATGCTGGTTACCTTCTTTCAATGGCTACTTTTCATTTAGGGCCAGTTTTCCTCTTTTTTCCTCCAGTTATTGTTGCCACTTTTCATTATTGTGGGCACCAGTAATTCAGAAGTTCTTTTCAAAATACTGCCAGTGCCTTTTTATTGGATTATTCTGCGTTTGGATGTGCCGTGGATAAACCTCACCTTTGCCCTGCAGACCTTCACACAGACCTCTGAAATAGACAAGAGTTTCCATTCCTTGTTCCTGTAACTTACCGGAATAATTCAGTGAATATGCATTGCTTTTTCCATGAAGTTCCTAAATAATAAGCCTTAGAAGGTTATAAGGCTGAGAAACATAAGCACAATTTTAACAGCTCCAAACCATTGCAGATATATAGATATCCTGAAACTTAAAATTTGCTAGATTATAGGAACAATCAGCAATTCACGTCTTACAGGTGGGATCTGTGCTTTGCCTTAATTACCCGTGGCTTTCACTGCACTACACAGCAGACACATACAGAACCAGCAACTTCAGATTCATTTCCACTCGCCCCACACCCCCCGCTGACCAAACCCACAACAGCACTTAAAGCAGGGTCTATGAATATTTGTATAAATTGCTTATATCAAAACTATGCTTTGCAAGACAAGAAATCAATTTTGGCAGCTTTCTGAAGCACCTCTCATAGTGTGTGTCTTCAGACACAGGGAAAGCAGATCCCACTCTCCAAAGGTCAGAGTGTAATACTCCCCAGCTCAAGTAAATGGCTCCGGAAATGGGCACTTTAATTACTGCCTACAGGACAGAGATTAAGAGACTAAATGGAAATTATATGTATATATATACACAGTAAACCCCCTCTTATTCGCGGTTCAGTAGTCGCGGCTTCAGTCTCTTGAGGATTATTTCTGAGAACCGAACTAATAATAGTTTGTGGAAACCCCCGAACATTCGCGGAAACCGCAGATATCTTCCGCATTTTTTTTTTTTGCTTTTGTGATGTCTGGGCCTCGTCCGTCACGCCCCCTCTTCCTCATGCTTGTTTCTGTTTAGATGCAGCGGTTAGCAAGGCAATTGGACAGACCTGAATAGAATGAGCCTCTGCTGCTCAGCGGCACCCAAACATAAACAACCAGCACAAGGACGAGGGGGTCTTGGAGGACGAGGCCCGGACATCACAGTCAGCTGTACTCAGAGACAGGAGGTTTGAAAGTTGCCTAACCGAGAATGTTATTTATTTCTCCTTGCTGCTGATTGACTGCTGCCCTGTGACGCATCTCTGGCAGACACAGTCCAGAATTTCCCCCGTGGAGCGTCTCGAGTGTTTCTCTGAGTGTTCTTGAGTTTTTCATTTTATTCTTCTTAAAGCCTTGTATTTTTATTACTGACAATTAAATTAATTTATTACTGTATTTACCTACTTATACCAAAGAAAACGACAGCGTATACCAAAGAAAACGCATGCGCATGAATTACGGTACAGTCTACACAAGGGTAACATCGGTATTTTACATTCTAGCACTGCAGGAGTTCAGTGTAAACTATACAGTATGGATATGTGATTACCTTTACATTTTCTTTAAGGGTAAAATATTAAGCTGAGTTTAAAATGAAATTAAAGTGTTTTGGGAGCATATTTTGGGGCATATTTAGTGTTTATACTAAAAAAATAAGCATTTTTAGGCATTTTTCACGGTTTTTCACTATACACGGGTGCTCTTGGAATGTAATAAATATATCAATTTAGGTTAGAGTTACAATAATTCCCTACCGAACTGTCCTTGAATAAAATAAAATAAAAATGCTTATGCCACATATGATACATTTAGAACTGTGAAACTTCAACCCTATTCCACCACACCTGATCCAAGCAATGATGGCCTTCAGGGGCTTCTGGATATTACAGCCAGGTGTGTTGGATCTCTCTAGGGTAGGACCAGGACTGCGCGACCATTCTTTACATAAACAGCTTACACTTGGCAAAAGGTCCTAACCTTTATTGTGCTCAGTAAAGCAGGAAGAAAATCCCATAGAAAGAAAATGTGTTGTTCATGACGCTGAACCATACTAAGATCATCCACAATTCAAAGATGTCACAGATGCAGAAGTATCAGCCTGGAATTGCCTTATATAGTATATTGACTTTAATCGGCTTATCCATGCCCTGCCCACAACATGTTGTCTTTTGCGGCAAATACATCATTCAAATTAATGAGACATCAGGGGAAAATGACTTTGTTTTGTAAAAAGACAAAAAAATGAGGTTTATTTATTTCTTCATCTTATAAACATGTGAAAGATTTGGTGAAGATTAGAGAAGATTTGGTGTTTTTTTAGAGAAGATTTGGTGTTTTTTTACGTGGTGTAACCAAATTTGTCATGCCCAGCTTGCCTAGTTTTGATTAGCCACAAGTTCAGTAGGGGGATATTTTTAACTGGAAACTGGATGACATTTAGCAAATGTAACTCAAACCTATTTTTTTTTTAGTTGAACTGGAGTTTTTAAAAACATACTCTAAAGCAGAAGTGTTTGAGGGCTCTGGCCTTTGAGGGCTTGTGTCCAGCACAGTTTGATGATTTCCCTGGTCAAACATACCTGCAACCCATCTGTTACTTGTCAGGTTTAGTGGAAATCTTTAAACTGAGGAATTGCCAAACAGCTGATTTGCTACATGGCATTGGTTTTCTAGTTAAAACGCTGCATTTGTGGATTTCTGTTGAAGTTAATTCATAGTAGAAAAGTCTGGAAAAGCCTTGCCAAACTCGACAACTAGGATGCTCTAGGATTAGAGTTGTTCACCCCTGCTATAAAGTTTGTCCAGTCTTTTGCCAGTGGAGCACTGATTGGCCAACCGTGATCACATTTTCACCCACACGTAGCTATGAAACCTATTTATGTATTTACATCACACATTGACCAGAAGGGGCACACAATCCTAGATCTACCACCCTGTAGATTTTCAACCTTAATCCAACACACCTGATCCAAGCGATGACAGCCTTCAGGGGCATCTGGAGATTACAGTCATGTGTGTTGGATCTCTCCAGAATGGAAGATCTACAGAATGAGGACTGAGTAACCATGCTTTACATGAACAGCTTAGACTGCTTTGACAAAAGGGCCTAACCTTAATTATGCTCAGTTAAGGAAGAAAAGTCCCAATCTAAATGATCAATAAAAATCATATCTGTTTATTTAACCCACATGCTATGTGTGTGTCAGAATGGAGAAGTTGGGTTATATGAGTAATAAGAGAGCAGTTCTAGGGTATGTTATTCATATCTATGCCTGAACAGAGAACTGCTTTAGCCTGCAGCTTTTACATGTGTGTGGGTGCCACATATATGGACCGGCTGTTTGGGGGTCAGTGGGAATTTGTCTTGTAGCACTTGTGTGTGGGTTTGACAGCACTATATATGTGGATGGGTCTCATTGGAGGTCAGTGATTGCAGGCCTGGGTGAAGCGCATGGCAGGGATCGGGCAGACGGCTGTCCTCTCTGACACGCAGAGCAGAGCCGGTAATGTGCACTGGCAGTCTCTGTCAGATCAGCCTACACACCTCGCACAAATTAGGAGCTATTTATCTAAAGCACTCTGCACTCAATGGAAATGATTACCAAGACGGTCAAAACCCATTTAGCCCTAGTGAATGGCACGTCTTCATTAAAGCAGGAAAAAATGAAATGACATATTCTATTTCAAGGACTGTATCAAAACACTGAGGCAGAAAAAAGTGCAACAGTTGCATGTATTCCGCGTGTTGTCAGTATAAAACAACCCCCCTTCCCCCGACACACATTCAGTAAACGTAACGCATAAAACACCTTTTAAGACACATACACGGAAATCGTTTCCGCTTTATTCTAATATCAGTGGCTAAAGTCGTAGCTAAAGAGTCCTGTGAACTTCACAGGGAGCAGCAAAAAAAAAAAAAGACACGTGGTTATTGAACAAACTTCAAGGGTTTCTTGAAAGGATTCTCTTTTGTATTATTCTTTCTGCAAATAGGATCAAAGAGTAGAAACCATTTTAAACAATATTGGATCTCAAAAAAGGGAAAACAGAAGGAAAAAAAAAACCAACATAATGAAATGAATAGATAAAGCAATAAATAAAGCAATGAATAAATAAAAAAATAAGATTACAAATGCAAGGAAGACTCAGTGATGGAATGTTCCCCTTGAGTTTTTCTCTTTGCCTTTTCCTTCTTTTAACACAACGGGGCAGATTCAATTAAAGTGCTCTCAGCATAAGCTGTTTTTCTATTTTTTTTCAAGCCGTGCTCTTCTGTAGGGCTTGCTGTGGAGGGGAGGGGCCTAATTAGCTGAGAGGGATGAATAATCATCTTATTTCAATTGCCCAGGCCGATGTGTGTTATGAGAGGCCTCCGATCGCACTTAATCCCAGGAAGCGCTTTTGTTTTCCTTCACCGCGCCCTCAGCCCATTGATCACACTAACACACACACACACACACATGCACACACACACTCACACGCACACACATACACACACAAATACACCTATGCAAGAATCCACACAGAAACCTATGCTCAAATGTACACACAAACAAACACACACACAAACACACACACACACACACACACACACCAACACACACACACAAATCTACGCAAGAATCCACACAGAAACACACACACACACACACACACACAAACACCAGTACACACACACACACAAATCTATGCAAAAATCCACTCACACACACACAAACACACACACACACAAATCTATGCAAGAATCCACTCACACACACACATACACACACACACACACAAACACACACACACACACACCCCCACACACACAAACACACACACACATAACAGACTTATGCATGAATGCACACAGAAACACACACACACAGACCCATGCATGAACACACATATACACAAACACCCGCACAAACACACAGACCTACACACGAACACATACACACACACACACACACACACACACACACACACAAATACTGTAATGAACCATATCAAGCAGAGCCACCTGCTCTTTTCATTTCAGAGCTCCACTGGCCCAAACCCAACCAACATACACTTCCTATACATGAACGTTACTACATGTTCTGCTGGACCTCTGGACTATTAAAATTCAGAATAATTATTTAAACGTCTGGATCTCGACTACAGATAAGCATCCGTATGAACTTCGAAGTTCTCATCATACCTGCTTACCCAATTATCGACTTAAAAAGTATGCAAAGATGCCACCTATGCAAGCCTTTTCTATAAATGATTAAATCAATCTGAAACCTTCAGTAGGCAGAAAACACTAGAAAAAGCTTTAGTCGGTTGATACCTTTGCATCGCCATGAACGGATTTTCAGAATATATTTCTGAGGAATGTTGTGGCCTGTATTGAAAGCTCAACTGCAGAGGCTAAGACAACTCAACCCTCTCTCTGTGCTATTTACTCTCCTTTTATGTGTTCCACATTTATCAGAGCTCACCTACATCCAAGGTAAAATTACACTCTCCTTAGATGAAAAGATGTGGTATTCAAAACAGCCTCGGCATTCATTTAATGAGTGAGAAATGGTTGAAGACAAATAATCCTTTAAAAAAAAATAGTAAATCTTAATCTCAAGAGAGGAAAGAAAGAGGAAGGGGAGAGAGAGTGAGAGTAAGAGGGGAAAGAAAGAAAAAAAAATCAATGTTGGAGACTCGTCTTTCTTACACTTGGTTCGAGGGTTTGTGGCGAGCAAAGAGAGAGCACACTGAAGCCGAGGACATCTCAGGTCAATAAGAAATCAATAGCAGTGGGTGAATCTACACAGAGGAGATGAAAGGCTGTGGAGAGGGCCTTGGCCTGGACCATTGTTTGCCGGCTCTCACTGCAGTGGAAGAGGGATGCTCAGGTTATTCTGTAACACTTCATGGCAAACTGTACATTACTTATCGCTTTCATGCATGAACTATTAACGCACATCCGGAATACTTTTGGCTTCACATAATGACGATGACCTTTAGAGCTTAGATTTGAATGAGATTCAAATGTATAGTTTTTCTTCAGTTCACATCCAAATACTATTTTACCTTAAGTTGATCGTGGTAAAACATACTACTTTTATAATTTGCAGGTGTTATACTTTTGTATAGGCACTAAATACTACAGATGATGGAAAGCGGCATAAATATTTACAACCCTCTACATGACCACATCACAACATTTTCTTGAATACAGTTCTTTGTAAGTCCATTGATTTATTCAACATGTATGCCATCCTTGATGTAAATACAGAACAGCACCACTTGTCACCAGGCAGAGAAAGAATGCGAAAGAAAAAGTCTCCTTTTAGACAGCAGGTTGCTATTCTTCTAACCATAAAAACAGCAATACATGTATAACCCACTGGCTTCTTAGCATTCAGGTTAAAAGGGGCCCTGGTGATAGAAGCAATGGTATATTACCCTCCCTCTTTTTACTCAGTTCAGCCCCCACTGCATCAGTAACTGTGCCACGTTTTGAATTTTGCAAGTGCCATCCCCACTTCCCATAATCAGAGTGAAATCACATTTGTAGCCACCACCCAATCACGTGCTTAGGGATTCCCCAAACCCTGGGTGTTCTCAGTCTCTTTATCGGCTATTCATAATGGGCTCCTATCGATTGGGCCCTCTCCTATCTGCTGTAATTGCTTTGCTGATTGGTTTAATTTCACAGTCAGTCTGAAACTAAGTTGAAGAGAATGTATTTATTATCTTTTTCAATCTACACAAAAATAACCCCGTCTCTACAGAACAGAGAGAACCGCTCTGTCAAAGCGCCAGTGCTGAACTGTAGTATTTACGATCATTCTTCACTCAGACTGAGACGCTACTTTCATGAAGAAATGGAAAAAAAGGAAATTGACCAATTAAGCAAATAAGGATATCAATTAGACGATGTAATTGAGATTTTTGATGTATTAAAAGCATGTCCCAGGGTGTATGGATAATGAGCTCGAGCATGAGGTATGGGTTTTTGTAGACCCCCAAGTGAGGCTCTGTACTGAGCACTGAGGAGTGTCAGTTACTTTCAACATGCCTGGCATTTGATGAGCTCAAATGACAGCAAAGAGCCTTGTGACACACAGACAAGGCAAACTTTTACATAAAGCTACATACTCCAAAAAGGTTTGTGCAAATATAGCCACAGATACGCCATGACAACGGCACATATTTTTTGCCAATACTGACGTGAAGTCCATACGTTTGTTCATACAAATTTTTTTTTTTTTCAAAATCATAGACATTTTATGGTTATAACCAAACCTTATAGTTTTATTAAAACCATACACTAAGAAAACAAACCACCTAACCACATTTCACCTAACTGTATGTAGGGGTAAAATACACTGATTGCTTAAAATTTCTAAATTGAATTTGATTGCTTCAAATTTCTAAATTGCTGCAGTGGATATGGGAATTTTGGAAGGCTTTTTTGTCTGATTTCATTTCTGTATTATTCAATCCTCCACACCTAAATTTAGTCTCAGTAGAACAGGAAAACACAGACGACCACTTAAAACTAAACACTCAAAAAGTTAAAAATTAATGAGAACATGCTTCAGTAAGGAAATGCTAGAGATGCCGATAATTTTGACAATTGGTTTTGTTAAAAGACTTCATTTGTAGACAAACTTTACTTGATATGTCTAGAATCCTCAAAATACAACGTTTTTGCGATAAAACCAAACGAATCGTAACATGGTGGTTCACTTGTTGCTGTTTCCAACTTGCCTAGCTTTGACTAGCTGCAATAACATAGTCCAGCTCAGTATCTTAGCACGTTAAACCTGAAGCTTAACATTACATTGCATTATGTGGGATTTCTTTCAAACATACAGTTTTCCAACATTAAACCACTTAACAATACATAAGAAAGTAGTTTAATTGTTATTTCATATCAAATGTAAAACTTCATAGCTTTGATGTCTTCATTCTTATTCTAAATCATGGTAAAATGACATAAAAATGAGGAAAAACCTTCTTTTAGTAGCTGGCTGGCACTGTATATCTCCACGGATTAAAAGAAGTATTTTTCCTATCAAGTGACATTAGAACAGTAGATGAACTTTCACAGGTAAAGGTGTCACAGAAACACTCAGGCTTGTGTTTTCAGGATGTATTGGTAGAGTGCAGACAGTAGAACGTGTTTCTGCCGGAGCACACCTGTGTGCTGGGCTGTGGGTGAGAGGGCATGGCGGGGGAGGTGGGCGTTATGGAGGCTCGCATGGCTTCAGTGGGGTGCCAACAGCAAACGCGGCTGACATCACCGCGCGACGGCTCAGTCTGGCACTCTCTCGCTCTCAATTACGTGTTATCTTTAGAAGCATTGTTTCATACGTGTGCTTAGTTAATGAAGTCCTCTCATGTATTTCTCTTCACGGTAATTAAGCAGGCTGTTTGTGACCTCATGTACACAAGTCATACCCTCACTCCCACGCGCATGAACTATTGCGCTCTCGCACACATATACATGCGCATACACGCACAGTGTTTATTCCATAATGCGCTATGAGTAGCTGGTCACTGTGGAGAGTGGAAAATTACCAGTAGGAGGGCACGGTAGCACGGCTCCAGAGCAAGGGCACTGGGCCAGGCTGTAAATAAAACAAAATTTTTGACTTTAGGAACACACACAGGTCCAAATGTGCTAAACACTACAGCCTCTTGCTCTCCACACACACCCTCTCAAAGGCCTGCTGGAGAACTCCTCATACAGGCTATTTACAGAAATGAGGTGGAATAATACACATGTATGTTGTACAGTATGTGCAAATTCTGACTCAGAATGCAGAGCATTCCGTAGAGAAAACATCATAATTTAAGGCAATTGAAAATACAGTCATATGCGGAGGTTTGAACGCCCCAGGGCCGAATGACATGTTTTGTTTATTTTCTATGTGAAAATAATTATACATCTTCGAAATAGACCAAACCTAAAAACTGCATTTTTCTGTTAAATTCTTTAACCAATGTGTTAAATTTAGTAAATAAACAGTAATTGTATATTAAATGTGCAAAAGGGCATTCTCTGTACAGTAGATGTTTTAACTTATTTTCAGGTTGTCCAAACTCACACATGAAACTGAACATGTTCGTAATTTTTTTGTTCATTTTTAATCAAGAGCTTCATCATCTTCGTTGTATACTCTGAGAGTATTTGCACTTTATCTGCACTGTATTTATTGTCACTTTTAATTCTAACATTTCACTCAAGAAATAGCTCAAGGAAAAGTAACATAACATAAATCTTTGCTTGTATTTTCCTTTTGTTACCACTTAGCAATAGAGAGAGGCTTAGCGAGAGGCAAGGCATTGAGCTCGAGACGGAGAGAGACAGCGGGGAAGAGAGAGAGCAGTAGGCGGGTGAACTCTGCTGTGTTTTAGGTCAGTGCCTCATATGACAAGCAGGAGAGTTTGTCAGCTAATGTACTGAGCTGGTGGACAGAGCTGTGACTCTGGAGGAAGCCCTCGCATTCATAAATGTGCCACGCTAGGGACAGGACTCCACGGCTCTGAGCAGCAGCTAAAACACCCTCAGTGTCTCGCTTGGAAACCGCTGCTGTCCTGCGATATGAGCGATGGCCACGATAATGTTATTGGTACCAATAGCAATAAAAGCTATTCCATCCAGACACACAGTGCATAAATCAGTCAAACTCACTCTAATATGATTTACTACATGTCCTAGGAGGAGAACACGCTGTAAGACCAGAGTGTAGAGCAGTGGTTCCCACCACTGGTCCTGGACTAACCCTGTCCTGCAGGTTTCATGTTTCAGATCATTTCTTTATTCACCATATTGGAAACAAACTAAATATCTACTCTAACACTTCTGATCCAACTTCTCAGCTCATTAACAGCTCCTTCCAAGGTTTAAGTGGGTGTATTACAGAAAAACAAATGTGCAAGGCAGGGGTTCTACAGTAAAGCACCAGGAGCGATAACAGAACTGAGCATCCCTGCCTCAGAATGAGTTCTGGCTCCTGTAATGATAATTGACTTGAATACATATAAGGCAAAACATTAATAAACATAATTAAACAATTGTAGATGAGTTGTTTGTTAACAAAAGACGTAAGGAATTATAAGGTTATTTTGATTAAGTGCTGTTTTCCTGTGTATACTTGTTATTTAACCTAATTAGTTAATCTTAATTAAGCCAAATTAGCTAGCTAATAGATGCAGAGTCAGGTATTAAATTGAGTCGTCGTAGGTTTTTTTATGGGTTGTCAACAAGATGGGGACTATACTGTTCAAATGGTGTGACACTGTCTGATGTGCTCAGCCCTAATATGATGATGTGATTAGAACAGATAGCCTAGTTCTGACTTAATGACTTAATTGACTTGCGTCAATTGTTTTACATGACTTATTATTATTCATTATTTATCAATAACATTCATTATTCGCCATCAAAACAAGAGCAAAATACCTTCAGAATATAAACATCAGATTATTTTCTGACAAAATAAAAGTCACATTAAAACCTTGAATCTACTTTAAACTACCAGGAACCAATGATTCCACCCCTCTGAGGTCAAGAACCCCTTCTGTTTATTTAACTGTATTCTTGGAGCAGGTGCCTCAGAGACAGAGGCAATGAAGATACAAAACCAGAAAACTTCCAAAAAGTAATCACCTCTGAGCAGGACTTTACTGCCAGGTGTTTGATGCTACCCAATCAGATTTTGGAAACACGCTCAAGACACTCAAAGCGCAGCCTTTTTACCTAATATACACTATATGGACAAATGTATTGGGACACCTTGCCTCACCATTACACCAACAGGGAGTGTAATGATTTTGCATTCAAATAGACATATTTTAACATGAAGTTGGTCCCTCCATAGCTATAACAGCTTCCACCCTTCTTGGGAGCCTTTACACAAGATTTTGGGGGTTTTGTGGGAATTTGTGCCCATTCATTCTCTAGAGCATTTATATATTTGGACGAGAAGGACTTGGTCACAATCTCTGTTTCAGTTCATCCTGGATGGGGTTAAGGTCAGGGCTCTGTGTGAGCTAGTCAAGTTCTTCCACACTGAACTCATTCAACCATGGAGCTTGATTTGTGCACTGTGACACAGTCATGCTGGGATAGAAAAGGTTCTTCCCCAAACTGTGTCTACAAAGTTGGAAGCATGGCGTTGTCCAACATGTCTTAGTCTGCTGAAGCATTAAGAATAAGTCCTTCACTGGAAGTAAGGGACCTAGCCTAAACGTCGAAAAACATGTGTGTCCCAATACTTCTGTCCATACACTCTAAATAATCAGTTTAAGTAGTTTAACTGGCTGGTAATGACTAGTTATATAAACCTAGTCGCAGCTAACCATTCATCCACAGTCAGGAGGTAAAACAGTATTTTAAACATCACATTATGCAAAGCTGTCAGATTTAGGGAAAAAAAAGAAAATCATGGAACAGGCGTACTGTATGAACAAATGTTTAATTTAGCCACCTGGCAACTGTCTCTGGCTATACAATCCCAGCTAAATACCTATCCAACAGAATGCTTTGGAAAGACTTCAGATTTATCAGGATAAAACAGCAAATAATGTAGTCTACATGTTAAGCAGAACTGACATGTTTATTTAGTACGCTCAAACAACATGAAACAGCAGGAGGGATTCTGTATATACTTATATGATTGTGAAAATTAGAAGAACAATACGGGCCACTTAAAGATGTAAAAAAATGTAGAAACTTTGGATGGAGGCAGAAGAATGTCAAGTCAGAACAGTTTATTAAACAGTTTGAAAACAGCTGAATTTGAAATAATTTACACTTTCATGAAGTTACCGTAGCAGAGCTGAGTTTCATTTGCCATTCACACAAACCAAAGGTTGCCACATTAACCCTGGCTCAAAATACAATATAATGAAGAACCGTTACGCTTATTATTCTAAAATAAATGAAAAAGAAATTAATATTGCAAAAAAAAGCAGTAGTTATTCAGATAATATTAGTTAGGCCAAATATTTGTTCCCTCAGACATTGGGATACAAATAGGAGTTTCTAAAACATGAAAAGAGTTTTTTTGACTGAAATAAACTAAAGTAAAACTAAAGGATGACTTATTTGTGTAAAAAGGTGGCAGTTTACCTCTGGAATACTATTATAACATTATAGCAATAAAATCTATTATTAATAGACAATCAAATATCTATCAGATATCTAAAAAATCAATCATAAAAAGAAATAGAATTTTTTTCTATTTTTCTCTTTTGATTAGTGCTGGTGTTGATTTGCTTGGTCTGAACTGTACTGATAATGTAAAGCTTGTTGCATTGCTATTAATATTTCATAGTTTTTATTGTAAACTGTATATATATAGTGAAGTGGTCCAAAACAACCCAACTGAACTAAATCATGGTGAAATCAGAGCTTTCACAAGGCCCTAAACAGTGTAAGGATAATTACTTTTTGTTACTAATTTAGTATTTACTCATTAATTAAACTACTAATTACTTGCACACATGATTTCTGCTTTACTGTGTTAAACTTATCAACTGTAACAGATCAAATCCAATAGTGTTTTTTTAATAATTAGAAAACAGCCAGTGACAGTAAACAACATTTTAAGGACATAACAGTGAAAAAGATGCAGCCAGTTATATTTGTTACTGATAAACGGTTGATGCTGTTTGAAAAGCATCCTGGAGTAACAGTTCAAAAACCAGCTGCCTCAATATAAAATCTAAAATAAATCTAAAACTGTAATAAAATGGAAAGCTTACAGAGCTGATTCTAAATGAAACCCTGGCCTGTTGAGGTGAGGCTGGGGTTCTGTCTCCTTCACCAAAGGGAGTTTTAATCCATCAGTTCCACATTAGCAGGATTAGATGCTTTGACAGATTGCTCATGGAGTTAACCAGCTCCATATTGTGTGTATTCACAATCAAAGTCACATGGTCAGTAGTATTACACTTGCCAAAATGACGTACAATTAAAGGGATGGATAATCTATAATGAGGAAATGTAAGATTTAAATGTATTGTTGCAGGTCTTAAATGCATGCTTGATATATTTTGTTCTTCTAAAGACACAAGTAATGCAAGTAGCAGTTCTATGTAATGTGACTCAAATTTGAAATATAATCAAATCATTGTGAAGTCGAAAAAAATAATAAAGGTTCTGATTGTGCTCGTATTTCACCTCTGTCCAGGGCCTGGATTGGGAGCCTTTGGTACAGAGCAGTGATCTGTAGTGTGTTTACAGGCTAATGGAGTGGTTAGGCAGTGTGGTGGAGTGCTGTGCCTGGGCCAGCGCAGCAGGAGAGCAGCCTGAGTCCTGATCCAGGTCTGTTCCATCAGCACTGCTTAGCGCTCAGGCCCAGCAAAGGCTCAGCATCTCCACTGACAAGCGTCCAGACTTCACCCCGCCAATTAACATTTGGAAAGGATTAATCAGCTCCCGTTTGGAGCCCAGTTTTAATGAGACTGAGTGTGCTTTCAGCCAGATGTCCTCCTCTATAGGTATCTATGAGAGCCTGTTGGTTTAATTAATTATTGATGTCTTAATGCCTCCTGCTTTTGTGCATCTCAGTCACTGGTGAGCCACGTGGCTCCAACCTGAGCTAAAGCTCCAGCAACCAGTGGGTGAAGAGGATGGCCACTAGCACTCTGACCTGTCTTATCTCCCTTTCTCTCCTGCTCCAGTCCAACTACACACACACACACACACACACACACACACACACATACACACTGACACACACACACACGCTCACACGTATGGCACTTAGCCTGACCTCCGCTCATGCACTTTAATTTGAACTGATTGCATGTCCACTTACATAAATTATACACCATTCTGCTTGCATTATTTACATAGTGGAATTAAACAGACATGCTATTTTTGCAAAACTGAAGTCACAATACCAAGAACAACGGATTCATTTTTATAAAAAAGTCTCTGTATGTCCTGGGATGGCCTGCTTTCCAACTGTGACAATACAGATACACTTTAAAAAATGTTTTTGCACGATGCCACAGAACAACCACTTTTGGTTCTATAAAGAACCTGTTTGTTGATAGATTTTTAGCTCAGATGTATAAGTGTGAGAAATCCTTTTAAAGCTTAAAGAACCTCTACAATAATGTAAAGCTTCCATGTAAAGCTGTATTGTGTGATAGTTTATATTTATCTGCAATATATTTTTCCAACATGGTTCTTCCAGCCAGTGGTTCCTAAATCGGTCTTCAAGAGTTTGAACTTAAATACAAACTCAATTTCCTCCTCAGGAATATAAAACAAACCTTTGGCGGCCTCTAACAGCCACCCACCGTCACTGTTCCAAGGTCTGACAGTACACCCCCCTAGAGCGCCCCACTGGTGTGCCAACAGACCCCCATACTGGGAGCCCCTCACAGTCCTCGGGGGCAAAGCCCCCTACCAGGAGCCCCTCCCTGTCCTTGGGGGCAGAACCCCCTACCGGGAGCCCCTCACTGTCCTCGGGGGCAGAACCCCCTACCGGGAGCCCCTCACTGTCCTCAGGGGCAGAACCCCCTACTGGGAGCCCCTCCGTGTCCTTCGGGACTGAGCTCCTTCCGGGATCGAACGCTCTCTCATTTAGCGACTTGGCTCTCTGCCGTGGCCGTTTCGTGTCACCAGACTGCGGGCGCAAGGGGCGATGAGGCTGCGTGGCCTCAAGGAGTGGTGAGACTGGCTTAGTGGCGAGCTTGTCCAACTGGCTCTGCTGCTCCTCCACCTCCTGCTCCAGGGTCCTCGGAGCCAGCGGGGGGACCGGAAGAGCACTCGTAGTCGGCTCTTTTGCCGGGGTGCTCAATGCAGGCCTCTTCGCTCGTTTCCTCCTCACTGGTTGAGGGTCCTGGCAGGACGCCAGCAGAAGGGCCGGAAGAGCACTCGTGGCCAGCGCCTTCGCCAGGGTGATCAAGGTGGGCTTCCTTGCCTGCTTCCTCCTCGCTGGCTGAGGGGTTAGCCAGTTAGCCTTGCCGTCGGCAGCCATGTCCCGCGCTATCAGCTCTTGGGAGAGCGCGGATAGCTGTGCCAGGAGCCAATCCTCCTCCTCGGGTGTGCACACCTCTTCCTCTGCCACCTGCAGCTAGTTGGCCTGGGGGAGGCAGGGGCAATGCGTCAAGGGCCAGCCCGCTGAGGGTCCCCAGAACCACGGTGGCCGCAAATGAGGCTCGTTTTTCTTGCCGGGGGCTCACCTCATGGGGTGAGTTGGGCACGAGCCTAGGAGGGAGAGTGTCGGGGGAAGTCACGGACTTCTTGAGCAGCTGGGGAGCAGGTGAGAGATGCGAGTATTGTGAACCTGCCTCGCCATTCAGCGAGCCACAGCGGGAGCTCTTCCACAGTTGGATTGAAGGCAAGGGGGTCCACGATGCGCTCCAGAGCCACAATCAGGGATCCATCAATCCACCCGCACCTCCAGAAGCCCAGGTCCGCTTCCTCGTCCTCCGACTCTCCCCCACACAGCAACTTGGCGGTGGATAATCGACTCGTCCTCATTCGTTCACCCCCGAGCTGGATCCAGCTTGTCTCACTCATGACAAACTTCTCCATTTCCTCGGGCTTGTAGTGAGTCTGCTGTGCCAGTTTGAAGGGTCGGTCCATCTGTCATGAATCCGATTTTCTCCTGAATGACTGCAGACGCAAAAGCAGACTTCCATATTCAAACCTTCTTTTTATTTTTAAAACCACAACAAAACAAATGGCACGAGGACCAGAAACAAGACTATAAACAAAAGGAGGAAAACACAATGACTAAACTTAGAATGACGGTGGACCGACAACTCAGATCCAGCACAAATGAACTGAATTTTCTCCTGAGCACACTGGCAGCTGAAACCAATAATTACTTAAACAAAACCCCAGTGTGCTCAGGAATATAAAACAAACCTTTGGCGGCCTCTAGCTGCCACCCACAGTCACTGTCCCCAGGCCTGACACCAATACATTTACCACCTTTGAGTTTAGGATAATAGTAATTCAAAATGAAATACAATAATAATAATAACAATAACAAGAACAATAATAACAAGAACAATAAAAAGAACAATATTAACAACAACAACAACAAAACAACAACAACAACAATACTACTACTACTACTACTACTAATAATAATAACAATAATAATTTAAATGCTGGGCAACGCTAAATTTTTTAATTGCGATTAATCACATTGTTAGACAAAATTAAATAATTTATTCAAAAGTAGTGTATTGCACACTTTTATTTTTAAAGTACTGTTATATGAACAAAGTGCAATTACATTTGGTTTGCAAACACTATAAACAAATAAGGAGCTTTTTAAATTAAACATGTAATCAAATCAAATATAAAACCAAAGCTATTTGCCACTGCAGGATATTCATGTTTTATCTATCTTTTTTTTTAAAAGACAAAAAAAACATTATATCAGTTGTAAACGGGGACCAACTCCATATGAAAGTCTATGTATCTGAATGCACTGTCATTAAAGTCGCTATTGGTGCAATGGTCAGGCGGCCAATTACTTTTGTCCGGACAAAAGTAATGGGACGTCTGACCCCCGTGAAAACCAGCCGAGACGTAGAGACATAGACATCGAATATATGTTTATGCATAGAACTGCGTGCTGTGCGCACTCACGAGCAAAAAAAAAGCACCGAACTTTCAAAATAAAAGGATTTTACAAATCTGCGTTAACACACGATAAAATAATTGTCGGTGTTAAGTGAATAATGCATTAACGTTATAATTTATTTCTTCTCTCTTCTCCTTTCAGGTCAAACCAGCACTACTTAAGTCAGTGTACACACACTTTTCCATGCAGTTTGCATGTGTGCGTGTGTACTTCTGTGTGAACACGTGTGTAAGTTTGTACAGGTTGGGGATGAAAAATGACGGCATGCACCAGAAGCGTTTCTGTGTTGTGCAGGTTTGTGTGCATGTGTTTAATCACGCTTAATAATGTATCTACAACTTGGGTTCCCACTCGGATAAATGGGAACACATGCTGAGGTGCAGGAGATATTTATCAGGACAAGAGCAAAACGCAAACTCAAGCACTTCCCTCTCCCCCTGCCCTGCTATTTGGGAAGAATAAAACTCTAAGCAGCGGGTCAAATGGTCAGCTGGAGGTACTAAATGATTGAGTTGTGTTGCCATAAAGCAGGCCCCACGCCTTCCCTCATCCTTTTTGCAGAAGCCTTCCAGTTAATCCCTCCTGAACACTCTGCATTTTTCATTAGAAAAGATGGAAGTTGACTTCAGGCCAGAAACAGTGGGGATATACTGCAACAATATTTTGACAAGCCAGCGTCACAGAATTGGAGAAAGAGAGAGAGAGAGAGAGAGAGAGAGAGAAAGAGAGAGAGAGAGAGAGAGAGAGAGAGAGAGAGAGAGAGAG
>JBBJLS010000148.1:19101761-19116361 GCA_037577275.1 Bryconaethiops microstoma | reverse complement strand
GTATTAAGCTGAGTTTAAAATTAAATTAAAGTGTTTTGGGAGCATATTTGGGGGCATATTTAGGGTTTACATTATAATTTTTTTTTTTAACCACATCACAACACCGTGTTTTTTCACTATACTCTGGTGCTCTTGGAATGTAACCCAATGTAACTGTACATCAAAACTGTAACTGTATTTTGTTACAAACTACAAATACTAGTTCATGAAATGTAACAAAATAAAATGCAAAATACAGATGTGAAGAATTGTATTTCATTTAAAAAAGATGTATTTCATTAAAATACAAGTAATTAGTCATTTTTTGGGATGGTGAAATGCCGCTGGGGACAGGAAGTGTGATGTTTTTCTAACTAAGTTGAATCTTCTTTTTGAGTTTCAGCCTGGTCATTATTCCAGCGACAGAAGCCGGATTGTGCTTCTCGTTTCCCTCCTCACTGGGCAGGCAGTTGAGTGGGCCACCGCAGTCCTGATAGCCGACATGGACGTGGGATACTTATATCCTGAGTTCACTAGGCAGTTCAGGGCTACATTTCAACACCCTGATAGCGAGGTGGAGACTGACTTGCAACTTTATCATCTCTGCCAATTTGAGTGGTCCATGAGCTGCTATGCAGTGGAGTTTCACACCCTAGCAGTCCAGACATGCTGGGGTGATCCTGTGCTATCGTGAAGGTCTGTGTGCCTATTGTGCCTCCCCCAAACACCATCGTGCTGCCTGTGCCCTACGTCTGGGAAACTGACAGACCATGTGAATGGGGGGGAGGCTCCCACCTGCTCCATTGGTGATTTCATTCACCTTACCCTCCGTTTCTCATTTAACCCTTCAGATCCACCAACGGATCAGAACCACGACGTTCGTTGATTCGGGCGCCGCTGGGAATTTCATTGATCATGCTTTTGCTGCCTATTACCATCACCACTATCAACGGCCGGATACTTTCTAACAGCCCCATTCAGCATCGAACAGTCCCTTTATCGCTCACCATTGCCAATTACCATGAACTTTTATTTTTTGTCACAGACCTCTCTTCACCACTTTTACTCCTGGGCTTCCCTTGGTTACTGCAGCATGATCCTTTAACTACCGCCCCATTAAAGATGGATTCTTCAGTGGGGCCCGACCTGTCAGGAGTTATGTCTCCAGGCGAAGGCCAGGATGTGCTCAGGGCCCCCTTTCAGTACCTTCACCTGGCTGCTGTGTTAGGCAAGAGTCGTGTGGTCTAACTTCCTCCCCATCGGCCATACAACTTGGCCATAGATCTTCTACCAGGCACTGTAACCCCCACGGCCATCTGTACTCCCTTTCGAAGGCGGAGCAAGAAGCTATGAATGAGTACATCACTGAGGGTCTTCACCAGGGTACGCTTCGACCATCGACTTCCCCCGCGGCTGCGGGGTTCTTTGTTGTAAAGAAGAAAGATGGGGGTCTCTGTCTGTGTGTTGACTATCAGGGGCTTAACAGGACTAAGACTGCCCTGGACGCCCTTTCTGCTGCTTCAATTTTCACGAAGTTGGACCTCCGGAGCGCATATAATCTGGTTCGCATCAGGGAGGGTGATGAGTGGAAGACAGTTTTTATAACACTGACTGGACATTACGAGACCCTGGTTATGCCTTTCGGTTTATGCAATGGTCCTGCAGTGTTCCAACAACTCATCAAGTTCTGGGGGACATGCTAGGCCATTGGGTATTTGTCTACCTAGATGATATACTCATCTATTCCAGGACCATGGAAGAACATGTCCAGCATGTGAGGGTGGTACTGCAAAGTTTGCTGGGCCACCAACTGTTCTGTAAGTTGGAGAAATGCGCTTTCCACCAGCGTTCCACCACATTTCTGGGTTTTGTGATAACCCCACAGGGTGTGGCCATGGATCCCCAGAAGCTGGAGGCTGTACGTCACTGGGCTCTACCTAAGATGTTAAAGCGGCTTCAGTGTTTTCTGGGGTTTGCGACCTTTTATAGAAGGTTCATCTGGGACTCCAAATGGCTACGGTCCTGGGAGGGCTATGGTCCTGAGGAGTGATCTTGGGTTCCCGGTCGGTTTATCTTGGATTCGTCCTTGATTCAGGACTACCGTCAACGGGTGTCCTCCCGTCCAAATCCATCTGGTGATGGTCCTGGAGGGAGGGGACTGTCGCACACATGGGTCACGTGACAGGCAGGAGGAATTGGAAATGAGCATGTCACATGGTATAAAAGGCCAGGTAAACAGCAGGTGGTTGATCAGTCATTGAGTCTTCACCCTTAAACCAGTCAGCATCTCTTCTTGGGACCATGAGTACTCACTACCATACCTTGTGTGTGTGTGAGAGTGTTCATTCTGGTGGGAATCTTTACTCTGTGTAGAGCACTCTTAGATCAAAGTGCGTGAACCACCTACTCTCTCGCGTTTCTCCATGACCGGGTTTATCCTTCACACTACATGGGTGAAACGGTAGTGTTCTTTTGTTCCGTGACATCTTCAAATGTCTTTGCAAAGTTGGTAGACCAACATGATCAAACAGATGCATCTGTCGCAATAACGTTTGGCTTTCTTTTGTTGTCCACTGGCAAATTCCTTATTTTAATCTGCAAATTCTTGTAATTTCTCTGGATGCCGTCTTTTCAAATGTGTCTTAAAATTTGATGCTGCTTGATATGAGTCATGTATGCCTTTCTTGGATATGCAAAGCTGATACTCAGCTACTACCTTTACATTTGGAATCTGAGACATTATTCTGAAGAATTTTCCATCCAATATGGTGCACTTGAGCCTTGTGGTACCATCATCTGTTGCTGTGGCAGCCTGGGAATGATATGGTGCCACTCATCTCCATTCAGATGTCTTGCATTTCAAACTAACTGGTAAAAAAATATTGTTAGATCAGTTGCAATTTAACAGCCACAGATTCAGCATTAATTCACACTAAAGAATTGTGAGTATTGATATGTAAGATTTTACTAGGATAAAATCAATTCACTTTAAGCTTTGTTACTATCATGTCCACGCCACCTCTGCTCCGCAACTAAAGCTCCAGATCACCAGCCTACTAGAGGGGAGTGTCCCATCATACCCCTCTCGTCCACTAGCTTGTTTATGTTTGGACACAGCACCACTGCCTTGTTTATGTTTGGGCGCGGTGCCTAGCAATGCACCTGCGCAAAGTGAGCCTCTGTGCTAAGTGCTGATTGCGTTGCTAGACGCCCACTCATTCAGTTCAGCTGTCTCTCCCTTTGTGTTAATCAGTTTGAGTTTAGCTCCCTGTTTATTTAGATTAGTTGTGTTTTCCCATTGGTTCTTTGTCTCTGTCTTTCTGTACTTAAACCAGCTGTTCCAGCAGTCTGGAGTGTGATCTACCTCATACACACCTTCATCTGTGCTGTCCATCTGCTCCTATGGGAAGGCTCTCTGGTATCTGGCTCTCACTCTCATACTGACCTTTTTCTTTTGTATGTCTTGAACAGTGGACTTTAATTGTGCTCTTTCTTCCCTTTGTTCTTCTTGCGCTGACCAGCGGGGCAGATAGACCTCAAGCTGGTCTGACTCATCGTGGCTGTTGCATGGCGCGAAGTCACAGCCTTCGTGCTCTCTTCAAGACTGAATAGGAGTAAAAAGCATTGGGTTCACCCTTACTACAGAGCAGCATCTTTGCATCCTAGACTGAGCATTACCCTCTGTCCCAAGTCTGGAGCTCATGAGAGACCCTCTGAGCTTAAGTCAAAGGACTGTCTTCTGTTCACGTTCCCTATGTGCTTGTGTTTTCAAGAACTGTTTATGTTTAAGTTGAAGAACTGTCTTCTGTTCATGTTGCCAACATGCTTGTGTTTTCAATGAACTGTGTACACCTCATTTCGGATTAAAGCCATTTGTGTTCTTCTAGTACTCCTGCTTCTGTATCCTCCTTCCTCGGGTCCCAGACATGACAATTATCCTATTCTTCATGTAAAGAACAGGAAAAACATGTCATGATAAGATGCACAATGTATATTACTTTACTGAATTAACATTAACTAGTGTATTTTGGCCTACTGTATGTCAGGGACGAGAACGATGCGCTACTGTAGAGACCAGGTGTAGCGTGGGGGAAGGGCCCAATCGCAGATATACACGAGAGAGCTGGTAGCCCACACACTTTGATATGAGAATGCTCCAGAGGAGTAAGGGTTCCCACCAAAGGAACACTCGATCTCACACGCACACAGAGAGGGTAGAGAGAGAGAGAGAGGACAAACCCCTGGGTTACTCACGATACCGAGCAGTGTGTCGACACGTGTATTTGAGAGTGGTCTCAAATGTCTGTGTGCATGTCTACCTGTTCTTCACGCACTTATACCCTCAGTGACGTCACTTCCGACGCCAATTGACGCCACGTGACCTGGTGCGTGTGACACTCTGCTGTTGTTAGTTAGTTAAGGAGAAAGACAGGCCGATGGCCGTGGACCGGACAGCTGTTCTGGACTTTTCCAGAATGCACAGATATCCAGACCGTCCCTGGATGGAACCCAGCTACCTATACTGTCTAGAACAAGCCTTGGGTAGAAGTTTGTGGGATTTTCTCAAGCAAAGTCAATGCTTGTTGCACTGAGCAAACCTATTGACACAGCACACAGTGTGAACAGCGCAAAATTGTTCTCTGCGTTTAACCCATTCACCAACTGAAGCAGTGGGCAGTCAGCAACGCCGCACCCAGCGAGCCATGTGTGGGGCAGGCCCTTGATTAAGGGTACCTCAGGGGTGCCACTGGCAGTCCTATGACCTTTAGGTCACAAGGGCATCTCCCTAACCATCATTAGCTTAAGTTTACTTTACCTGAATGACAGTTAGCGGCATGCTTTCTCAAACCCATTTAAAGTTTATTCTTCTGAGAATATACTAGTTATTAGTATTCAAGAAGATAATCCATGACTAAGACAGCTTATCAGCTCTGGTTTGTTTCGCAAACTCATGCTTCCCAAAGGATGGGCTTCTTAATTAACAGACGGGTTGGATCAGGTTCAAAACTCCAGTATATGTAGGACAGCGGTATTCTAGGACAAGGCTTCGAGAGTGACTGGATCACGCAAGTGGAAAAAGCAGAGAAACCAAGACCTAATAAAGTTTGCACTCTTTTTCCGAGACTCTTCCGACTCGCTCAGCCTTCTTTGTAAACACACAGTGGCTCCCTGGAGTCTCTGTCGCCGACCACGAGCCAAGTATTCCCTGATAAGGCCTGGCCTGGCACAGGAATGCATGTCATGATGATGACGGGTCGCAGATGTTATTTAGACTTTATCGACACGTTATCCAAAAGTTACAAAATGAGTTCAAACAGAAAATGGAGCTGCGCGCCTTAACCTCATGTACTGACGTACGTCGCTCTGGATAAGAGCGTCTGCTAAATGCAGTAAACGTAAACCTGCTTTCACAGATGCTTCGGTTTTGTTTATGTTCTGGATCAAAACTGGTTACTGGTAAATTATGATGAATCATGACGGTTATCATTCTCAGAGAAGACCTACGTGGCAATTGGCAGGAATGAGTCTCATTCAAATCACATCCAGATGTCTGATAAACAGCCTGCACTTCCCAGGGGATCTGTGTGTGTTTGAGGATAACAAGACACATCTACAAATTTTAGCGAGGGTCAGATGAGTGCTGAGTGGTCTTATCTTTCACTGAGTGTAAAGAGGAACCCACACCCTAAAGGCTAAAATTAGACACTGAACCTG
Organism: Bryconaethiops microstoma; assembly: GCA_037577275.1. Taxonomy (NCBI): domain Eukaryota; kingdom Metazoa; phylum Chordata; class Actinopteri; order Characiformes; family Alestidae; genus Bryconaethiops; species Bryconaethiops microstoma. The sequence goes on along the minus strand of JBBJLS010000148.1, from coordinate 19,110,667 downwards.
GGCCTCACACCAGGATCAGTTAGTCTGGGTTACATAACTTCAGGACCGCAGTAGCCTAGCCTAAACCCACCCGGTCCACATGTCCAGATCACTGATTTCAAATAAATATGGCACTGCAGCGTTACAGTGAAGGTAAAAACATTTGACTGATATGTAGGCCTGGATCATAAAGGTGTAGTAAAATGTTTGTTGGGCCCCTATTTGCATGGACACACACACACACACACACACACACACACACACACACACACACACACCCCCACCCACACACACACACACACACACACACACACACACACACACACACACACACACACACACCCATATACACACAGAGCAAAAATTCTCTTGCCTACCCCAATAGTAAAATGACTACATTACATTTGAATACCTCAAGCAAACAGGTGCTTTCTGACATGAGCCTTTAAAGCAATACTTTGGCAAAAACCTGTTTCTTGGCTGCACAATTTCCCCTTATCTCAGATTAAGTCGATCAGCCAAGACATGTTTGATGCCCAAAGCTTCTTACGGGGGCGTTCAGATGACTCCATTTTGAATGCAAGGAAAAGCACCACATTTTCTGCTTAAAAAGAAGCAGGACACACTTCTTAAGGAAAGGGATAACACATTTGATTAACAAGCAGGCCGAGCAATAACCAAGATAAGCAATAAACATCATGAAAGTGACATTAATGATGACAAACAGCAAACTCTTTATATCACGTTTAGATTATGGTAATTTGCGTGTGGAGTGTTGTATAACACTGAGTGTTCGAAAACAGTCAAACATAGTTTGAGTACTGGAGAGATGTCATTCTTGATAGTGATTGGAAAGTTTATATGGGATATAGCACCTTATTCATAGGGCTTAGAAGGAAAGTTGACAGTATATCAATTTAAAAGTGCAGTTTGAAGAGGCACAAGCATGTCAGACAGGCTAGACAAGTCTGAATTCTCTCTTAGTTTTATAGTGGAGGTACAACATAATAGTAGGAACAAGTAATGGAATAATACCTCACCAATTATAAACCTTCAGGGTGGACAAAGAACAGCCACATTTTAGGCTTCATGATGGTATTAATTACTCTTTTTAGCTAAGCTACACACCATTTCTGTAGACAAAACTTGATTTTTCTAAACTGTATTGTGACTATTAGAAATCTGCTACCCAAACTGAGTCTAATGCAGCCTGACAAAATATGAAGTTCTGGGACAAGTTCAGGCCAGTTTTCTTGTGCGACATCAGGGTCAGGTTGGGACTAGGTTTATTTTCCAATTAGTGCTTTTTTATGCAGATTTCCAGCACTTTCAGGCTCTGTGTCTCACGTTCTCACGCACACACGCACACTCATCATCAGATGCTTGTTAAGTTTGCCCAAAGTGTTTCTGCAAGTAACAGCGGTAGTGAAAAGAACTCGCAAACGTTTGGTTTTCTGGCAGGTACAATAAGTCGTTCCACAAAATTACACTGATAATGAACTGAGAATGTATTGCAGGTGCATAAAACACCAATCACTCAGATCAGCACAGTCACTCAACTAAAGCTTTTAGTAACTAAGCAAAGTTCTGTAAAACCGTACCTGTGATAGGCAATATTTTGTAGCATGTGAGCAGCTGTGATTTCATGTTGGGCATTCGGGTTTCATATTTCGCAGTGCCAGTTGGGTTGGGGTGGGTTTGGTGGGGTCCTGAAGTCAGATCGCAAGCCCCCACACCTTAAAACCTCACCACCACTCAACTACAACCGCAGTCGTGATGTGAGCTGACTCTCTGCCCAGTAACTCCATACCAACCCTGCACAAACATCTCTCGGCAGAGGGGAGCAGACTGGGAGGTGGGAACCCTTCTTCAGCAAGGACTGGAGATAAAAAGAAGCATGATGGGGAACAAAAAAGAAAAAAAGAAAGAAAGAGAAGTGCAGTGGATTTTGGGTCCGACTATCAGTCAACACAACCACTCGCTTAAGACAACATGACAGGTGTAAGTTTCACCAACTTAAATGTCCGGATTAGCCACTAGTGGTTCTCTTCATATGCATTCCTTATGGGAATTAATTCCATTTGAAATGCAAGGCCAAAGGCAAGATTACAGAGGCAGAGCCCCATGGCGAGGTGTATGCTGCAACTAAAAGCCAGGATTTGAATAATTGTACAGGCTTAGACCCAGAATCAGCACAGAACAGAACGAATGGATTATTACTGGGAACTTTGTACATTTTTGACTGCTTCGCTCACTGAAATACCCTTTGCTGTGAGAGTGCGCGCGCGCGTGTGAGAGATACTACTTGAAAGACAAAAAATGTGTTTATTTCAGTCGGTTTGCATTTGGCTTCATGTGTGAGTGAGGCAGACTAAAGACACAAATAGAGGAACGGCTTGGGAGTGAGTGGAAGAGGGAGAGAGAGGGAGAGAGAAAGAGAGAGAGGGAGAGACAGAAAGAGAGAAAGTGATAGGTATTTCAGTATTTCAGATAGTGAGAAAGAGAGAACGCGACAGAAAAAAGTGATAGGTATTATAGACAGTGAGACAGGGAGCGGGAACAAGAGAGAGACAGCGCGAGACAGAGAGAGAGAGAGAAAGACAGTGAGCGAGAGGGAGAGACAGAAAGAGAGAAAGTGATAGGTATTTCAGATAGTGAGAAAGAGAGAAAGCAAGAGAAAAAAAAGTTATAGGTATTTTAGACAGTGAGAAAGGGAGCGCGAATGAGGGAAAGAGAGAGAGAGAGAGAGAGAGAGAGAGAGAGAAAGAGAGAAAAGAGATAAAGACAGTGAGTGAGAGGTGTCAACACTATATGTTACTGGATAAATATGAGGGCATAATATAAAATCTGCACTTTGTGTGTGTGTGTGTCTTCCTTTCTGAGCAGTCTGACAACACTCATTTGGGCCAAAAAAGTGTACGTGTCAGTAGTAGTGGTGGAGAGTTCACTGTGGCATGCTTTAGTCGGAGCAGAGGAGGGGTAGAGAGCTGTTAAAAGGAGGTGAGGAGAGAAAAGGAATAGCTAATGAGGAGAGGGATAAGGAGCATGTCTTGACTGATTCGTCAGAGGAATCACTCAAGAGCGCAGTTCAACGGATTGAGCCTGAGTAAAGCGCAGCACAGGGAGAGAGTCTTTAGCATGAAAGGCCGGCCTCACCCTCAGGAGACAGATGAGGAGGTTGGGGGGAGGGGGGGTGCGCTCACGGCCTGCCGAATTATCACTCCGTTACCCACCAACCTCTCAGGTACGGCGCCCCCGCTGACGCCATGTTTATTTCATGCGGCCAATCACTGTAATCTGATCATTAGCCTCCTGCTCCATGCCTGAGCAGGGCTCCAGACGGTCCAAGCCAAGTGGCTCTACACACTCACACTTTAATCACTACCTCCTCCCGTTCGTCCTGTACACAAAGCACGTTTAAGCGGTGCTGCTCACACATGCTGATGAAGCGGGGATGAAAAGCCTTGGTTGAGGTGAGTCTACTTGCATTGATGTGAGCTAGGGATCATTTGCACTATGCCACTGTTGTTTGTTGCCCTTGCATTAGCATACACTGTGCTAATTACAAGAAGCATTAATATTAAAACTTCTAAGGACACTGGCAAAGCAACGGAGGAGCTCTGAGTTTAGTAACTTTATAAGCTAAGAAAAAAAAAAAACCCTATTGTTTTCTCAACATTAATTTGTCAATACTTTATTTTGGGGCATTTCTATCAGTCCAGTCTCAGTCTGTCCTTTACTCAGTCTGCCCTTTACGTTTGTTTCTGAATGAAGCTTTAAAGACCAATTCTGTGAACGTTCACATTAAAAGTCTATTTGCAAATAAAATCCAAACAAGGCTTCTCTCCATTGAGCTGTAATGTATCGCAACCCACTGGTTCAGCTGGGTCAATAACACTCCCTCAACTCTGAACGGGTTTTACGACGAATATTTCAGTTCAATTCATTTTTAATGTACAAAGGTTTTACAGCAAATGTCATCATAAAGTCACTCCATGACAATAAGGACAGTCTAGCGACTCCTTTATTGTTGGGCCAAGTCGGCACACTGAGGCTTAGAGGCTGCTTTAGCTTTTTTTTGGAAGCTTGAAAACACACTTGACACCGACCCAAAAAACTGTACGTAATGGTCTATAGACAGTATGCTGAGACATATATGTAAGGGCAGACATTCCGTCGTGCAGGACTGAAAGACAGAATAATAATGAAGGCCAGTTTAAATGAAAGACGCTTTCAACTCGTGAATATCATTAATCATTTAATATGTCCAGTTTTGTTTTTAATTCCACGATAACTTTGAGCAAAGACTTCATGCTAGGCCGACTGGACCAGCAAGGTCTAGAACCCTGGTCCTGGAGGACTGATGTCCAGCACAGTTGGGTGATTTCCCTGTTCAAGACATCTGTTTCAACTCACCTGTTCATTGACATGTATAGTGAGTGTGTTTGAGGAGGGGAACCACCCAACTGTGCTGCACACCAGTCCCTCAGGACCAGAGCTGAACACCCCTGGTCTAGAGGACACAAAGCCCAGTGGTATAAACAACTTATTACCCGATACAGGTGCTTTTGTTTCCCGCTTAATAGCCATAAACCATAAACAATCTGAATTACAGACTGTGTCTAAACAGCACAGTAACTGATAAGGCAATTTAGTAATAAATATCACCATGCTGACATAAGAGGATAGCTCTGAATCCAGCAGGGAGAGAAATGAAGAGGTTAATAGTATAGTCATCAATAAAACTGAGCCTGAACAATAGCTTGTACCACAGGGTGGCCCATCACAGTTATTACATAATCGCCTGGGCATAATTAGTTGAGCTGGTCGCAATCATCTAAGGTGACGGTAATTATTTTCCACATTCGCTTCCCTACATAATAACTAGCAGAACATGTATTGGGTGCAGATTCAACAGCTGGTTCGAGGCAAATAAATATAAAGAAAAGAAAGCAGCAAACATTTATTGGGACATGTCTTACAAGAACAAAGGAAGCTCTAACGTCTGGCCTGGTGCTTTAAAACCTTTGGAGGGCAATGGTGTACAAAGTTTGTTTATTTGAGTTGTTCCTGTTCCTCTGACAGTTAGGGGGTAACACTGTTAAGTCATTTTGGCTATTTTGGACCGTTAAAACAGAACAGACCTGGAGTTGATCTGATATGATTTTAAGGTTTGAACTGATGTAAAAAAATGTCTTTTTTTCACTTCACTTGAGCTCAATTCCACTGTCCAACCTGAGTTAGAGCCTAATTCAAAAAAAGGACATGATTCAGGCTCACAAAAACGGTGTCCTAACATGCCTTCAGAACGAAAGCCAAAACATGAACTTTAAAAAGTGCTATTTCTTGCATTCCTCTGTGTGTTTTGTTAGCTTGGAGCACTGAGCATAAGTGAAAATGGGAGGATATAATACGTTAGATAGTAGAGACAGTGATGGACAAAAAGAGAGCGAGAAGAGACCGAGGCGGAGGGGAGGGAGGACTCCAAAGGTAATTTCAGAAGTGTCAATGACCGAATCTCACACAGACCGGGCCACATCAGAGACTAAGTGTGGCGTATGCAAAGCAGAGGTCAGAGTCATCACTTCGTAAATGGTGTGACCAACACTTCAGTTCAGCCCAGTGAAAACAGCTGATGAGAAGAGGGACACGAGAGGCCATCACATAACAGAGCGACACACAAACACCCACACCCACAAACACACTCATACACATACATGGACTTGCACATGGATGCAGGTTTAGAAAGTGTTTTACAAAGCTCACAGTTACAATTTGTAAAAATACACACACACACACACACACGGAAATGTACATAATGGCTGTGTGTCCATAAGGTTCTGCACACCCACCCACTCCCACTGACCCACTCCTAGACACCTACATGCAGTTAAGGTAAATCTGCTTGCCGTTTATGCGCCCGGCTACAAACTACAGCTCTGTTGTTTTGACAATTCATCTTTAAGTGACAACCCACAAGGTGACAAGAGCCCTTCAGATGTGGCACAGGACAAGAGCGGGGACCATTCATCTGACGGATGAGCTTCAGCCATGTGTCAATCACGCACTAACACTCCAGCAGAGAGCAGCAGGCCCGTTTTGCCTGTCTGCTCCCGGAGAGGACATGCAAACAAGCCGGGCTCTATCTCCATCTCCAACCCCATCCGCTCCTCTAGCCTCAGCCTCGTCATTAAGAAATTATGCTGATTAAATCTTCATGAGGCCATGCCAGTGGGTTTGGCCATATTTGAGTCTTTTCTAAATTTGTAAATAATTTAATTTTTGGATAAGACGAGTGGATTTATCCAGCGGCCGGGCATAATACTCCATGAGCGCATCGAGGAGCGGCGTGATGTGACTGGGTCTGTCGGCTTAACCCGTTTCTGCCCTGCACCTCTGGATGGAAAGAGAGAGATCAGTCCACATGCAATCAAGCAGACTTCTATATCACTCTGCACTTCAGTCGACTACAAGCTGTTCTCAGACCAAGTGCTGACATCATTGTTGCATCTGATATTAAACTATTAAAAACGGTGTGGATATGGATGAGAAAAAAAAAATTGCATTCAACCAGACTTACCCACACACAAGGCCTGAACTCAAATCCACTGCACACTGAACACTGCAGGTGACACCATATACACCAAGAGGTCGTGTGCATGAGATTGAGGCGACTGTGAGCCTACTGCAAGGCTCCTTCGCACACATACACACCCACAGAGACGGAATGAGAGACATGGGAAAAGAGCGACGGGGAGAAAGAGAGAAAAAAGAGAGAGATTAAAGGAGAAAGATGCGAAAAAGGGGGAGCGCAGTGCCTCTCGGTTCTCCACAGTATGGTGCCCTGGCGGAATGCTGCTTAGATTAATGTCACCTCTTCCCATCAGTTGGTGATACATCTATTTCTTTTTTTCTGGTTTTTCAGCAATCACCAGTTACATTTAAATATATCAAGTCATCTGAAAGTGACAAGTCATGGTGGAGCGATAATGACTTAGGCTGAAGCAGCTCTGCAGGCCAGCTGGGCAGCATTTGGGAATAGGAAAAGTAATACAGGCAGATAAAAGATTCCTCTCTCTATTTAAAAGTGGGAGGGCGCAGACCCCCTCCCCACACCCCCGGCGCTAGCTCCAGCTGAAGATTGCGATGGCAGGACCCCAATCTCATCCCTCTGCCAGGCCTGTTGGAGCAGCCAGTCCCGGCTGAAATACCTGGCCCTCCCGCACCTCCCGGGCCTCCAGCTCCACGCCACCACTAATCAAATAAATAAATCAAATGAAGAGACGTGCGAATTACTTTTCGGTACCGTCCTATTCTTCGGTGGGACCTGTAGAGAGAGGCTCAGTCGGGAGCCTGGCAGGGAGTCTAGGGTGCTTTTTTTTAACACAGGTACAGAACAGTGTGTCTGAGAGACAATGCCCACCACAGGCAAGCCTGGGCATACTCACACAGACACACACACACACACACACACGTGCAGAAACACATACACAGATACATGCATGGACACCGAGCTACAAACAGACTACAAGACTACAGGAGCTACAAGTTCACTCACTTGCATGGTCATGCTGTGTTCTCCTACTACAATAGACTATGGCCAAAACACAGGGCACTGCTGAAGCCATGTGAAGCCATCTGAAGCCCTTCACATATTTAAACACCCCTTTTAAAAGATGCCTGACAAAATCGGTGTTTTGTTTTCTGCAGAGAATTACTGACATAAAGCACTTTGTTGCATAATAATAATAGTAATAATAATAATAATAATAATAAACAAAAAATAACAATAGTGTGAAAAATAATAATAATAAAAATAATAATAACAGTAATAACAACAATAACAATGTTTCATGCAAGTATAAAATCAGGTATTGTTGCAGAAAGATGCACACTATCGTTATTACTTTACTATATTATAAACACTTTATTTTACAGCTTTGGAAAAGATACAGCGCCTAAGTGTTCCCACATCGGCATATATAATACAACGTAATAATCTACTTAAATCTCATCTCTAATATGCGAAAACCAAAGAAATACTGTTCATATCTCCTGTCATCTGACCTAGGAAAAACTCCAATAAGAGCTTGTCATCTTTTTCTCTTTTTGTTTGCTTTGGAACTAAATCCATCGCCTGCTCTTGAAAGCCAATAGAAGACAAGAAAAGACAAATATAGGCCAAACAATAGCTGTTCAAATCCAGAGACAAACGCTTTCATAGTAAGAGGCCGTACTACAGTGCGTCGTGATGTGAGGAATTTTTCGACAACACCAGCTAATCTAGACAGACCAGCGGTGCCTCTTCTATTGCACTGCTCTTAAGAGCGTATGTGCTGTAGTGACTGCAGCTCACTGCTCTGATTGAAAGCACTTCAAAAAAAAAAAAGAAGCTAGAATCCCCAGCTTCAAAGGAGAAGAGAGAGCGTCTACTAATGCAATGGGGGGAAAAAATATATGAATACATTTTACTCATTAACTGACCTGAAACCAGGTTACATGGCTATTTCCATTCGAAGGCAGGACTTTTATTTAGTGTCAACCCATACACCCACTGGCTGGTGAACAAAGGCAGCGCTGACAGTCCCTTGGAGACAGAAGACTTTGCTTATCATTTCAAAGGGACAACTCTTGACTAAAAAAAAAAAAGAAAAGGGGGGGGGGGGGGGGGAGGGAAGAACAAAAAACAAAGGATAGGAGTAAAAAAACAAAAACCATGGAACGACGGTACAAACCTTGACCATGTACAGATGGGCGTTTTTTTGTTGTTGTGACTTCCTTGGCTTGGTCCTAGAGATGAGAGTCCGCCGGTGTTTTAAACTCAGTTCTTCCCACGTTGTTAAAAAAAGAGAGATTAGTCCATCACATAAAAATTTAAAAAAGAAAAAAAGTCTCCCGGGAGAGGAAAAAAAAAAAGGGGGGGGGGG
>JBBJLS010000148.1:19080832-19101661 GCA_037577275.1 Bryconaethiops microstoma | reverse complement strand
CCCCACATCCTGGACATGATTTCAGCACTTCCAAAACAAACAACAACAGAAAAAAATTCTCAGACACTGCAAATAGCAGCAGTATGAACATGATTTTATTTCCAGTCTGTGTAGGTGTGCAGGTGTGTGTGTGTGTCTGTGTATGTGCGTGCGTGTGTGTGCATGCATGTTTAGGTTGGAGGAAGTGCCAGAAGTATTGTGTATTAGAGTTTATGATCTTGTCCTGACCTTCTGCCTCATCCATAATGCATCATCAGTATAAACCTTTATGAAAGTTTAATAAAGAAAAACTATCTTCCTTGTCTCCAGCCACAGCGTTATGACAGTGTAATCTTTAATCAGTGGGATTGGGCTGGGACGAGATGTCAGCACACCGCACCTTCTCGCCTCTCCAAACACTGCTGTGATCTCCCCAAAACGCCTACCTGGACACCTTTCACAACCCACATCCCTCTCTCTCTCTCTCCTCCCTCCATTTCCTCGTCAGATCTGCACAGATTCAAAAGAAGCCAAGGAACAATGCTTTCTTCTCTCCCTCAGAAACATTGTTCTATCTTTCTGCCATCGCTGCAGAAAGTCCCACACTATCGCTCTCTGGAGCAAAACGTACATAAAGCAAACAGGAAAAGGGGATTTGGGCGCGGCGACACATCCACAGAGAAATAGCGCAGAAACTGGGCTCCATCCATTTCCCCTTTTCCCTTTCCTCACACTTTTTATTTTAAAGTAGGAGGGGTGGCATGCTGCAAGTTTAAGAATGTTAGATGCACCTCAGCGGCCTCGAGCCTGCGCTCTCTGAACACTTAATCCCTGTCTTTGTTTGATGGGATTTGGGCTCGAATCTACAATAAGACACATCCCATGCAGTTTCATCCAGGAGATATGAGCATCCCAACTTGCCTGATGATAGTCTGGAGGCTGCTGTTCGCCGTTGAATACAGATGCTCTCACCTTTAGATGTCACATAGATCTGCTTCCTGACACGAGGGTGGAGAGGTGGGCCTCCAAGTCCTGCATTATAATTCAGAATTAGTATTCACATGTGACCAGGGTGGAATATTCACCTCCAACTTTTAGACAATAGTTATGCACGCATTTCGATCCGCCCTGCTTTTTCTCTCAGCCCATAATTCAGTTTCGTCTCCACCACAGCCTCAGCCAGCACGCAGTACGACTGTTTTTGCTGCCATGACCAAATTGCTAATGTTGAAGCAGTATGGAGCAAAGTAAATCACACAGTAAGATAGTCAGGTTTATTTTTTCCAACTCTGTTGAAAAGACAGTTCTGTTAACAATATATGGCAACAATAATAATTCAGTATTATTTTCTCAAACTTCTTCAAACTTCAATCTCAGCTGAACTACAGAGAATAGGGACAGTATTGGGGAGCATGGGGGACAACCTAGCACTAGTTTTACTTATTTATTTATTTTTTATTTATTTACTCATTCATTCATTCATTTTTAAACTTAAACAGGTTCAAGTTCCTTGGGTCAGGTTTTTGTATTACAGTAACATAGCCTAGCCTAGTCCTCCACACGGCAGAGTTAGTTTTAATGGTACTACAGCTAAGCCATCCAGGGGGAAAAATAATGACAACAGCTCATTCATACCTCATATATATCCAAAACAGTTAATCAAAAATGCATTATAAACGCCACAGACATAATGTAAATACATTTATTTCAATTTAATCAAACTGATATCTGCCTTTATTTCACTAATCATATTTATTCTGATGTTTATAGGTGTCTATATTTCAATTGGAAAGCTTGTCCTGTGCAAGCAACGTAAATCAATATTTGCATCTGTTTATCAGACTTTTCTTTTGGCATTGCTTTATATTTACTTTACATTATGTCAACATTACATGATGAATAGACCAACAAAAATGGTCCAAAATGACTAATGAAGAATGGTTTTCCTTCTCTTGTAAAAGAAGAAAAACCATATATTCACAAATCAGCCAGAACATTACAAACACAGACAGAACACACTGTTAATCACAGCTTGCTGCGCATGGGACTTTGTAGCTGCAGACCAGTCAGAGAGCCCATACTAGCATCTGCCCACCCCCAAAAGTGTCTACAATGGGCAAGTGAGCATAAGATCTGGATCATGGAGCAATGGAAGTAGATGGCCTGATCTGATTAATCATATTTTCTTTTAGACAGTGGACAGGCAGGGGTGTGTGTGTGTGTGTGTGTGTGTGTGTGTGTGTGTGTGTGTGTGTCACTTACCTGGTGACGAGATGGCACCAGGGTAAACTATGAGAAGAAGGCAAGCCGGTGGAAGCAGAGTGATTCTCTGGGCAACGTTTTTCTGGGACACCTTGGGTCCCGGCATTCATGTAGATATCACATTGACACAGACCACCTACCTAAACATTGTTGCAAACTAAGAACACTCTTTCAGCAGGACAATGCACACTGTCACACGGTACAAACTGTTCAGGAATGAACATGACAAAGAGTTCCCCAGATCTTAGCACAGCCCACCTTCAGAGGTCTTGCGGAGCAAATGCGTTGATGGGTCAGAGCTGTTTAACTGGTACGAAAGGGACCTAACACAATATTAGACAAGCGGTTGGAATGTCTGGTAAATATATGTATCTTTCTCAAATATGTGCTCACATACAATTTAACAATAATGCCTTTCTATCAAATCAGTCTGAAAAACAGAAAAAACCTACTATAAAGTGCCACAGAACAAAAAAGCAAACTGTGCACATCAGGCTAAATAATATAAAAATCTTTTTTTTTTTTTACTCTTAGTGTTTTCTTTCCCCCGCTGTTCTAAATGTTTATTCTTCTTTTGGAGCTTCCAATTCACATCAGGAGAAATTACAGTTGTCTGGCTTTATGTCTGTTCATGTCACTTTCGCTTTTGCCACTCCACCTCGGTCCAATGTTTTGGTTAATGCTGATTGAAATATGGGCACTGTCTTTCTGGAAAACCACTTTGTGTCAACATGTCAATACAGCACAGAGAGAAATAAGTCAAAAAATGACCATATTGTCAAATCATGTGCTATGTGGAGCTGAGCAGTGCGGATATGCTGGCTAGGCCGGAATCAGCGAGGTTTTGACAAGGATTTCATGCTGCATGTCTTATGTTTCGGAATTAATCCTACTGCAAAATTATGGGTTCTTTTCATCCTAAACTGCCATTGCCATGGTTACAATGTTTAAGCCGAAGAGATGAGCAGAAGAATGAGGCGTAAAAGAGAAAGGAGAGGGTGCGGAGCTGTGATTCTCTTACTGCTTCAACTGCCATGAAACAGCAGAATCTAATCTTAACAAAGAGCAAATTACATTTTACCAGGGCTCATTGTTCTATGAAAGGGAGGAGGGAGAAAAGTAAAGTGACAAAGCGGGTGCATGCCTGCTGCTTAATTAAGGCACAACTTAACTCCATCTAATTAAATGTGTTTCTGCGGGGTGAGGAGGAGCTGGGCCTGTTAGGGTAAACAGTATAGAGGGATGCTATCGGCACCAGCAGTGCCTTCGCGGAGTGCTGAAGTTAAGCGTACTCAGGGGTGAGGGCACAAAGGAAAAAGTTCACTTTCAATAAAATTAGCCTCCGTTGTTCTAAATATGTGGATACAATTGCAGCAGTCCATAAGTATACTTTACTAGATATCCATGCTTATTACACAGCATGCTTATTATACTGCTTTTCAAACATTTACCAATGTGCTGAATCAATTAAAAGAGATATGAAGAAATACAGATGATTTAAGAATAACTGAGAAAGAATATCATATCAATATTCAGAATATTTCAAATATGATGATTAAATCTATCAATCTATCTATCTATCTATCTATCTATCTATCTATCTATCTATCTATCTATCTATCGATATACAGACACACATATATGTGTGTGTTAACCTCTGGACTGTAATGTACGATATGTTGACGTTGGGGGCGAACTCAGCAGATTACCAGAAGCCGACCTCTTCACTGACCCCTGCTTGCCTGGGTGATGTGAGCACGAGGCTAGCAGAGGCACAGAGGTGCTGGACTCGGGTCATGAAAAAGCTCCTGACTCTGGATTCACCCTGATAGCTCAGGGGCCCTCAGGATTGACCGTTACGGGGCCCCACTGTCTCTGTGGGTTGAATCAAACTCTCCAGACAAAAAAGTATGCAGGTCAACGGCCAATGCCTGTGTACCTTTAATGTAGAGAATCTGTATGAGCTAACGACCGAGCCGTGGACATCCCGCTACTTCCAGTTACCACAATACCCCAGCATGCAGTGCTGTTTAAAAGTCCAAGACCACCAAGAAAACTGGTTTCTATTGTGACAATAATTTATTTTTCCATTAAAATGTTAATAAATTTGAATATTGTTATTTGCATTACTGTAGTTGCTTTCCCAATGTGCTTAAACATAATTACTCCACAGAGAGAGAGAGAGAGAGAGAGAGAGAGAGAGAGAGAGAGAGAGAGAGAGAGAGAGAGAAGAAGAAAAGAAATGCAGCGGGTGGGTGAAGTGTATATCATTGCTCATTGCAAGGCAAGATGAGATCTACATTACAAATAAACTTTTGTGACCGATGCTCTGCTAGTAGTTCTCCTGCATTGTTCTATGAACAATATTATTCAGTGTTAATGACACACACACACACACACACACACACACACATACAAACACAATTTACACTACACAGAGGTTCTCGTTAACAAAAAAACATACTGTACATGTTCTTCAGTGAGGAAATATGTTTTTTCTATGGCACTGCTCCAAAGACCTATTTTGTTCTATTTAGAATGTTAAACACTGTTTGTCTACTTTGGACCTTATTATTTTACTGTTCCTACAAGATTACTTTCACTATTTTATCACGTTTATTTTATTCTTCTTAAGTTTTCAACGTTATTTTACCCTGCAAAGTCCACAAATTTCATTACCGGTAATGACGTTCCATTGTTATCTGTATGTGACAATAAATTTTAAACTTTTTTTTTTTTTTGAGTATACTAAGACAAAAATTACACACATTGTCAAGTCATCTGACATCTGGTCTACTCCTGAGCACCATATGGGAACACACTGTTGCAGACAAAACAAAGTCTCACGTCATCAAAATGGCAACTTTACAGAAGAAGAAAAAAAACGTCTTTACTGATGTAAAAGGTGTTTTTTCGAACACTTCTGGACAATTTCTATCGGTCCGGAATTTCTATAGCTGATTTTTTCTAAAAAAAAAAAAAAGTACATGTACAATTCAACTTAAATGTTCATAGGATGTTTGTTCTTATGTTTTATCAGAAACATTAGTCTTTGAAGAGCATGCTGGCTCTGTGTAGAGTGAAGGTCTGGTGAGGCTGTAGGTACATTTTAGGCCGGTGTGTGAATGTGGTCTCAGAACGTCAGTAGGGGGTTGTGTGGTCCATGCAGAAGCAGGAGGTATGATCTGAGCACAGTGTGTGATATATCAGCGTGTGTTTCACACCAGCCCAGACCACGGCTTAACACTTAGCTTCCAGCATGACATCTTCCCCTTGGAAAACTTCACACACAGTAATCGATGAATGTAGAAGCAGTCTCTCTGTTTCTTTCTTTCTTTCTCTTTCTCTCTCTCTCTCTCTCTCTCTCTCCACACCCCCCTCTCTCTCTCTCTCTCTCTCTCTCTCTCACACACACACACACACACACACACACACACACACACACATAGATACACTCTGGTACAAAAAAACGCAGTCAGTAAACACACAGTCAGAGTTTGTCCTGCAGGGAGCGAGACAGCGCCTCAGCGGTTTTGTGGCCTTCCTCACTGACCCATGGCTATCTCAGCAGACATTCTACAGATATTCTCACACAAGCACACACACACACACACACACACACACACACACACACACACACACACACACACACACACACACACAGAAAGCCAGAGCATTGTCTTCAGCAGTACAAACGTGTGCAGTTAATCTCTGTCACATTCAAACAACACAAGACGCCTTTCTACACACTGCGACTGTCTAAATAATGCAGAATCTATGAGAGGAGTCTACGTGGCGTCAACTCAAGGTAAAAGACGGAAAACAGAAACCTAGACAGAGAGGGTTAGTTGAGTTTGTTTGACAATAAAAGCCAAGATTACATCTCAGCTTGTTTGTCAACGATAACACAATAAATTCCCAGACCTGTTTCCTCTGTGGTCCTTCATACACAACAGCGAAGACTGTATATATTATATTTACACTAGACAGCATCCAAAATAGCATTAAAAGACACAAAAAGATTGCTTCACAATATGCTCTCAAAAACAAAGCTTCTAAACGCTTTTAAGAAGGTCCAAGGAAAAAAATGGTAGAGATCCTTTATATAATGTGGAGGATCATCCACTGAATAGACCAAAAGTGGTTCTCGGCATCCAAAGAAGTGTCAAATTTTATACGACATATAGATCATAGGTGCAATAACAGCACTATAGTAGTGCTGTGACATTGAAATATTTTGGTTCCAGACATCCTGTGCTATGTAGAAATATCTAAATATGTAAAAAGAAAAAAAGTGCCATTGTACTTCCAGTAAAATGAGTTGAGACTCAGGTCCCTGAGCTTGGCTACAAGATTAAAGGGCACAGTGGTGTTGATTGCCAAGCTATAATCAATGAAAAACATTCTCACATGTTTGCCCCTCTGGTCCAGAGTGGAGGGTGAGGACAGTAGGCCTGTTTGGTCTGTGGGTAAACTGGAGCAGGTCCAGTGTGGCTGTGATTTGACTAACTGCTCGAAGCACCTCATGATGAGAGATGTAAGTGCTACAGGGCAGTAATCGTTCAGGCAGAGAACTCTGGGAACTTCGGTATGTTATCTTCTCCAGGAGCTTTGTGGATGTTTACCCTCTTACAGGATTGCACACATCTGTCCTCAACACCTGTAAGGAAGCATCTTGGTTCAGGACCACAGCCAGGCATGAGGGCTTCTCAAAAAGTGCATAAAAAAGTGTTCATCTGTCAGTGAGAGGAGCAGACTCTCCCACACTGCTGCCACTTTTGCCTTTATAGTCAGTAATTGTTTTCAGTCTTGTGGTGGAACCCTGGTAGAGACTCCACTTTGTGCCTATATTGTCTCTTGGCAGATTTTATTGCTATATTTTTATATTTGGAACTCCTTTTGGTTCCAATTAGCACCATTGCACTATAACATTGACATTTTGGTTTCTAAAATAACCACTCCATGCATTCTCTTTCAGACTGAGGTACACGTTTGCTTCCAGTTGTTTTCAACAGGAGAAAAACATTTCGCTCACTGGGCACCTCTCGTTTTATGTGCCCTAAGCACATTTTATGAGCACCAGGCACCCTTTGTTGTATAGAAGTTCTTTTGAAAAACTTAAAATGGTCAAGTTGCCTATGTCATTCCTGTGCTGCCCAATCACATGAAAAGAAAAGTGGTCCTTAGGTGACAGCTGTAATGGAGGACGTTTTAGTGGTTGCCAGCATGAACCCCCAAGAGAAACAAAACCATGCAGTGGACCTGACATTTTTCTGCTATCAGAAAAACAATCCTAAATGTAACCTGACTAAAATCGGGTACACTTTCTTGTTTTGTGATTGTGACTGTGGAAAAAACTAGTCAGATAGAAAAGGAAGGAAATAAAGAGTGTGTCAGTGTGTGACACTGGCTAGACCCTTGCAGCCAGAAGTGCATGGAGTGGAGCTAAAACACACTACTATGTCCTCCATTTCCTGTCTTTCTCCTTTATTCAGCCCTGGCCTTTGCTGGCCTCCTGAAAGGCTAAGCCCTCAAAGGCTTAGTTCAAACAGGCTGAGCTCTGGAGACCTAAGCCGAGCAACACTTCCCTCTGAAGGCCTGGAAGTCCAAAAGATGGATTTTTCAGAGGGCAGGCAGCCTCTGCAGAGATGATGTCTTAAGGCCAGTAAAGTTGCAGGTATTCAGACCGTAGAGAGGTGCTAGATTAGAGAGTGGACTGGAGACAGATGGAGTCAGTGTATGTGTGTGTGAATTGAGAGTTCCGGGGTCAGCTGAGGTCACAGCCGAGTGTTGCAGGTTTATCGTGGACGAGGCCACGGCTTTGGTGTGCCACCACAACGATGATCCACATGACCACATGTCCCCAGAGGCCTCTGACAGCAGGGGCTACTGCTGAATTTATGGGGCCTATTCAATCATTCTGCTGCCAAGGCTATATAACAGAGCTAACCAGTTGACTTTGGCCAGCGTAGCCTGAGATTCATGGCTTTTTATCCGGGCACAGCTGAGAGCAGAAGATGCACTCTCCGCCACTCCGACTTGGACAGTGTCACATCCAGAGAGATGAGCAAATAAATCAAAACCATCCATTTCCCTCCAGAAACTCAGGAACGAAGTCAGAATGTTCCACAACCAGGAGAAGGACTGCATGTCTAATGGAAAATCAGACCACTGAGGGTGAAAATAAATGGAAAACAATGGCACATCCCTGGATTCATTAGTATCTGTGGCTGTCATTTAACCACCAAGGCCATCGAACTGAGCATCCACTGAAGCTGCACAGCAACCTGGCCTTTAGTGAAAATGCTTTTACCACACAGGTACAGAGCGGTCTACTGCTTAGTTATCCATATGGATCTGTTCTTACTGATTATACATTTACTCTCCTCACAGTTTCCCCATGCAAGACTTTTGCTAATTCATGCTAATGGAAAAGTCTGGAAAAAACTTTTCAATTTCAGTTTATGTTGAAATTTTGTACAGATCAAATCCAGCTCAAAACAATAACTTTTTTTGGCTTCGATTTTAACAATATACAAACTTCTATGTAAACAGTGGAGTGGCGTAGCACACTTTACATTTTCTCACAGAAACGCATTCTATCTGCTGGGTTTAACACAATCAAAAATCAAATCAAACACTGGAGAAGACTAGAACATGACCGAGAAATGTTTTGAAATTTTTTTTTTTCCAAACAAAAGGATTTCCAGTTTAATCTTGTTACGAGACGTTATGAGCCTTGGCCAAGGACTGTTGGTATGGTGTGGCATCCCTGTTCAGGCATGGCATCGTAATCCTCACAAACGTCATGAAAAAACTTCAGTCACTCCTTTCGGATGTCTGGATTCTTTGGAAAACCACAATAATACACTTGTTTCCTACTAGTCAGGATCAGCAAGATGTTTCTTTTTTTATCCTCTAATAAATCATTAATTAACTCTAACACTCCTTATCACTTCAGTGCAAAAGGACAATCATGTGTAAATGTTTTTAACAATTTTGACATCACAACCACAAAAATCTCAGCATTATTTCAGTGGATGGATGGGAGAAAACTAGGTTTTGAACTTTTATGGTTAGATGGCACACTGATTTATTTTTTAGCAGAAAGAGGAAATTCAATTTTCCACAGGAAATTACATACAAAAATGCGCTTTTAATACAATACCTGGTTTATAATGGCGCCTTAATGTAATAAATATATTTCATACACTAAAAATCAGAGAAGAAATCCCATGCCCTCTGGGTACTGAAACTCTATGCTATATAATTGTCTTATAAAACTTAAGTTTCTATCAAACTGTTTTTCTCTGCTTTATTATAATTGAAATTACACCTAACACAGTGTTTTAAATGTTAAACCACATTTACACTTTTAAACCATTTTAAACAGTCTTAAATAATGAGCAAATGACAAACATTAAGGGTTTCTTATATGACAATCAATATTGTGTGTTTTGCATCAATGCCAGTATACCGATATAAACTATAGATCACCCAGCCCTAATGCATATACATTACATAAAAGAGTCATTTTAAAAAAGAGTAAATGGATCTTATAAAATATAGTGGTGAATACATGCAGCACACACAAGATGTGTTTGTGTTTTCCTGGGCTGAGTGTAGAGGTGAGTTTGTCACTCTTCTCACCCCCACTGCCCCCCTTCGTGCCCTGCCCCCTTCCATACAAACCGACATGCATATGCAAATGAACCTTAACCCCTCCTCCCAGCACTCTCAACCCAACCATTCTTCTACAGTCACCCCTTCATGGAAATGTGCGCCATGTCCTGGAGCTAAAATGTTCCATCATACCGTTTGATGTGGAAGCCAGGGGACCTTAATTGATGCATTTAGTGTCTCCCTTTTTTTCCAACCTGATGTCTGTCTGTCAGTCTGTTTATTTGTCTGTCTGTTTCTCGCTCTCTCTCCCGCTCTCTCTATGTGTACTGGCCAGCTGTAGTGGACTGAGGCTGACTCTTAATATGCTTGGCCCATTGTGGCCATGCTTTGTTGTCCCACGCAGCCGCTATCATCCGTTCACGGTGCAGACAATGGGTAGTGTTGACGCTGGACACGGCGGTCATGTTCCATTTGCCGATGTGCATTATCTCCCAATCCTGTCCTTTTGCTGGCCGTGATCTCCGAGTCTCCCTGCTTTGAATAGAGTCTAAAGCCATTATTGGGGGAGAGGGGAGAAAAAAAGCTCGGTGAGCGAAAGGGGGCTCGGACTGTTATAGGCTACATTTGGGCTCAGCTACATGCATACTAATAACGTCATTACAGCGCTGTGCTTCTGGAGAGCATGTTTACTTTGTTATGGTTTCCATCACCTTCCCCCCTCTCCACTGAATCACTAATGTCCACCTATTTTTCTCCTTGCCTCACTCCCTCAATACATTCCCCCATCACCCCACCCACCCCGCCAATCCCTTACTCTTTTTTTGAATGTAAATAGCACACAGGGCTAATTTTCTTGTATTTGCCCAAAAAATTAGGCTACATAGTTCACGTAATTCTCCCTCCACTGGGTGCACAGTGTGTGGGTGGCGCTCCTCGCAGCGAACACTTCTTTTCCATGGCATTGAACTTGACCATGAATGACCTCTCTATAATGAATGAATTGAAAACATCTCCCTTTGGAATGCTGCTTGTAGATACTGGCTACGCCTGTTTTTTTTTTTTTTTCTCACCTCCCTCCCACTCCACCCCCTGCATTTGATGAATTAAAGGCCCAGTGTCCACATTCCACTCACCTGCACACTAAAGCGTGCCTCTCAAAGGAGGCAAGGTCAGTAACCTTGCCTTTATTTTTCAACAATTTTTCCTGCTATTTCTTCCCATAAACACAATGATCGCGCTAGGTATTTCAGTATTGCTGGATTAGTCCACACTTTGACAGTTTTGGTACTAGCTACTTGAAATGAGAAGGGTGTGATCTCACATGAACAGCTACAATAAATAGACTAGAAGCCTGTGTTTATTAATCACGGACCTTCTTTGCTGCTGTAAATAGAAAAAGGTGAGATAAGGCGACGTTTGACCAGAATCGACATTTGACCAGAATCTATTGCTGTCTAAGCACTCCTAAAACATATAAGCACGTGTACCAGCTGTCTAACTCCCCTGTGCTGCTACCTTGTCGTGGTGGGGTTGCTTGTGTGCCTCCGTGACTCTAAAGGCTATATCGGTGGGGGTTGATACCCTCAGTAGGTTCAACCATGCCAGACAGGTTTCTAGAGTAGAGGCCAGACAAAAAGCAGCAACTGGCCCTGCCGGCTGGGGGTTGGGCGTGGTGTTAACTTCCCCATCCTGTAAAAAATGTTTCAGTTACAGAACATCAGAACCATGTTCAAGGCTGGCAAGGCTGCAACCATTGCCAATGAAATGGAGCGCTACAACCTCCCAGTCCTGGGCTTGGCAGAAACAAGATGGATGCAGTCGGGGGAGGTCAGATTGACCAGTGGCCAGTCCATTATCTATTCTGGACATGAAGAGGCGGTAGCAAACCATACGGAGGGAGTGGCTATCATGTTGACGAAAGACACCAGAAAGGCTCTAACTACACGGAAACCCATCAGCTCTCGGATCATCTCAGCAACCTTCAAAACCAGCAACAGGAGAGTGAAAGCCCACATAATCCAGTGCTATGCACCCACCAACGAAGCAGATGATGAGGTCACCTTGACAGCTTAATCCACCTACTCTGTAGTATTGGAGCCAGGGACCCCTTTATCCTGATGGGGGACTTTAACGCGAAGATTGGAGGCCAAAATGAGGGATATGAGGTGGTGATGGGTAAACATGGAGTGGGGACCATGAATGAAAATGGCGAGATGTTTGCTGAGACCTGTGTGAACAATAATTTGGCGACTGGGGGGACAATTCACAAAACAACCTGGGTGTCACCAGATCATGTCACAGAAAACCAAATCGACCACATTTGTATCAACAGAAAGTTCAGAAGAATTATAGAAGATGTCAGAACAAGACGAGGGGGGGGGATCACCAACTCCTGGTGGGAAAATTCAAGCTAAGGCTGAAGAGAGATCATCGAGCAAAGGGTCAAAGAGCGAAATACAACACTGATTACCTCAGCAATGCTCAAGTGACGCAACAGTTCAAGGATATTCTCTCAAAGAAAAATGCAGAGATACAGCTTGGAAAGATGGAAGAACGGACAACAAACAAAGAGTGGGAACACCTAAAAGCTGCTTTGAGCTCAACATGTGAGGAGGCCTTGGGGAGAAGAACATGTGAGGAGGCCTTGGGGAGAAGCACAAAGAATCGATGACACCAGAAACCTTCAACATAATCCAGCAGAGGAGAAAGCTGAAGGAAAAAGTGAACAACGCCAGAACAAGATCTGAAAAAGCAGTGGCTCAAAAGGTGTACAACCATTGCCACAAAGAAGTGCGGCAGAACATCAGGAAGGATAAGAGATCACAGGTAGAGAGGCTAGCTAAGGAGGCAGAACTTGCAGCATCTCAAAGAAACATGAAAGAACATCACGAGGAAATTGTCTGAGACACATCAACAAAATAATAAACCAATCATAGACAAGAGTGGCCAACTGTTTTCAACCTCGGAAGAGCAGCTTGACAGATGGGTAGAGCATTTCCAAGAGGTTCTGAACAGACTACCACCAGCAGAGAAGCCACACATTCCTAAGACCAGGACACTGCTAAAGATCAAGTGCGACAGACCAACAAAAACTGAAATAAAAGCTGCAATCAAACAACTGAAAACCGGCAAGGCTGCTGGCCCTGACAATATTCCACCTGAAGACCTTAAAGCTGATATAAACACATCTACAGATATGCTCTACAGCCTCGTTGGGAGAATTTGGGAGGATGAAAAGACACCCACCGAATGGGCAGAGGGGCACATAGTGAAACTGCCAAAGAAAGGTGACCTAAGGAAGTGCAACAACTACCGAGGGATTACCCTACTTTCAGTGCCGAGGAAGGTCTTTAATCGGGGTCATCCTCAACCGTCTTCAGGGAGCTGTAGACAAGAGGCTCCAGGACCAGATCCAGATCCAGGAAAGATCACTCATGCACAGACCACATAGCAACACTACGCATCATCATTGCACAGTCTACTGAATGGAACACGTCCCTGTACATGAACTTCATTGACTTTGAGAAAGCTTTTGACAGCTTAGACTGGACACTATGGCAGCTAATGGAACACTATGAAATCCCCACCAAGATCTCATATGATGGCACCTTGTGTAAAGTTGTGCAGTGTAAAGCACTGCCCTAGAGGAGGTAGAAGCTTTTACCTACCTAGGCAGTGTTGTGGACACCACCGGAGGGACGGATGCTGACATCAGAAGCAGAATTAACAAGGCTGGAGTGGTGTTTAACATGCTCAGAAAGATCTGGAGCTCAAAAAACATCTCCACCAACACTAAGATACGCATCTTCAACTCCAATGTGAAACAGGATTTGAAACATGGAGAACAACAAAACACACAACACACAGGCTGCAAACATTCATCAACACCTGCCTGAGAAGGATATTAAACATCTGGTGGAAAGACAAAGTGAACAATGTGAACCTGTGGAAAAGAACAAGTCAAGACCCCATAGACTTACAAATCTGGAAGACAAAGTGGAGTTGGATGGGTCACACCGTCAGAAAATCTGCCACAAACATCACCCGTCAAGCCCTGAAATGGAACCCCCAAGGGAAAAGGAAACGAGGTCGTCCCAGGAACAGCTGGAGAAGGAGTGTAGAGGCAGAAATGTCCGAGAGGGGGCTCAACTGGGAAGAGCTTGAGAAAAAAGTCATAAATAGAGTGAAGTGGAAGATATTCGTCAACGGCCTATGCACCCAAGCGGAGCAAAGGGCTTAAGAAGTAAGAAGACCAGCTGTCTAAGAATGGCACTAGTGGCCAAATGTGTAAACAGCAACATATGAAATCATTTCAAGAGAAGTGAAATGATTTTTTTTTTTACATTTTGTAGATGCTCCTAACCAACTTTGTTGTCCATGCAGACCTAAAAAGACGCTTGAACAAAGGTATTGCCAGACACAGGAGCCAGTGCTGATCCTTAGATACATAAATGCAGAGATAAATTTCAAGTACAGTTATAAGACAAGTGCTAGAATAGCGTTCATTCAAATGCTTTCAGTAGATGTTTAAAAATAGAGTGGGACTTGAGTTTGTTTCACCACTTGGGTGACAGGACAGAGAAGAGTCTTAGTGCTTGTTCTCCATACATCTTATAGGATGGAGGATGATGCCAAGCTGTGCTCAAATGGCTCTAAGCAATGTTTGGCCAGATAGGACAAATCTGGCCCATATTTTGCTTTTGTAGACAAGCAGCAAGGTTTCAAGTCTAAAGTGGACAGCTAAAGGAATAATTATGCTAAAAAATAACTAAATAAAATGCTGAACAAGTTTTCTGGAGTTTTCTGTGAGCCAGGGTAATACATTCCAGCTATTTGTCATGAAGATTAAACACTGAATGAAACAGTTACACTTTAGAAACAGAGAAGTTAATAAAGAGACATCTCAGAAGTGCAAACTAATGTAATCTAAAAACATCTAGCTCTTGTAATGTAACACAAACAACTCTCAGTGCTTGAATATCTGACAGAAAGATCAACAATGCAAGATGAGATGTCCAATGAGATATGATGAGGCATTTTTGCATGGAGTATGTATGCACTCTTCAAACAAAAAAAGGATTATGTGAGAGTGTAAAAAAAAAAAAACATTT
The DNA here is from genome assembly GCA_037577275.1 of Bryconaethiops microstoma. Lineage (NCBI taxonomy): Eukaryota > Metazoa > Chordata > Actinopteri > Characiformes > Alestidae > Bryconaethiops > Bryconaethiops microstoma. Next base: position 19,086,686 of record JBBJLS010000148.1, on the reverse strand, counting down.
TAACCTTTTGCACATAACATAAAGGTTCTATATTATTCAATTATCAAGTGTTTCTTCTTTTCTGTGACACCAGGGAGCTTTTTTGAAGACTCATATTTAAAAGGGTGGGATGTAATATAGTCCGATTTATAGTAGTACCAAACTACCGAACCCAAAACGTCTTAACCTTTCATAGTACTGACAGAAGGATATAAAAGTGCCTGACCTGCCAGATAATTCACAAAGAATGATAACAGTCTTTTTAGAAGAGTTTTGAAGCTTAGACGATTCAAGGAGATTAAACTGAAGTGGCCTGACTAAAAGCAAAAACATCAAAAAATATTAATTTAAATTATTTAGATTCTGTCATAAACAGACAAGAACATGTGTTTTTTAAGCATGTAAAAAAAAAGCTCTCCTTATCTCAGCAACCAACAACTTGACCTTAATATTTAGGTTTTTATGGAAGGAGACAGGAAGAATGAACAAACAAATAAACAAAAAGAGGAAAACATTTTCAAAATACGTGATTAATTCAAAATTTGCTTATGTAGACTGTTGAAAAAATTTGCCAGTGTTGCTAAGATCAGGAAAGATCATATTGTTTAGAGAACTGTTCCAAACACTACCAGTACCATGAGAAACAAGCACAACCATACACACAGGTCAGAACAGCAAAGATATTAAAGAGGTTGGACTTCACGTTGCTAAATAATAGGACGTTTTACTACGTTCGCAGAAAAAAACAGTCTCATGCAAAAATTTGGAAACCCCTTGATAAATAACAGATTTTGGTCATTTTTTAATTGAAAATATGTAAACACAGTCCCGCTAGGAAATGGAAATAATGTACAATATATGCACAATATTTGAACGAAGACAAAAAATGAAAAAGTTTGGGCACCCTACATAATCAGTACTTAGTAACACCTCCTCTGGCAGATATCACATCTTGCGAACACTTTTTATAGCCAGCTAAAAGTCTTTCCATTCTTGTACCTGGGATTTTCTCCCATTCTTCCTTGCAAAAGTCTTCTAGTTCTGTAATATTCTTTGGTCGTCTTGCATGCACAGCACTTTTAAGATCCACCCACAAATTTTCAATGATGTTTAAATCAGGGGACAGTGACGACCATTCCAAAACCTTCAGCTCGCGTCTCTTGAGGTAGTCTATGGTGGATTTTGAGGTACGTTTAGGATCATTGTCCGGTTGTAGAAGCCATCCTCTTTTCAGCTTCAGCTTTTTTACAGATAGTCTGATGTTTGCTTCCAGAATTTGCTGGTATTGAGTGGAATCCATTCTTCCCTCCACCCGTGCAATGTTTCCTGCGCCAACACAACCCCAAAGCATGATAGATCCACCCCCATGCTTAATAGTTGGCAAGGTGTTCTTTTCATGAAATGCTGCTCCTTTTTTTCTCCAAACATGTCTTTGCTGATTGTGGTCAAAAAGTTCTGTTTTAACTTCCTCAGTCCACAGCACTTGTTTCCAAAACGCATCAGGCTTCTGTAGATGTTCTGTTACTTCTGACGTTGGGTTTTATGATGGGGACGCAGGTAAGGTTTTCTTCTGCTGACTCTTCCATGAAGGTCTTGTCTGTGCAAGCATCGCACCACCACTCCTGAGTCCTGCAGGTTTTTTCCAGGTTTTAATTTGTCTTTCTGACCAGCATATTAGCAGTGTTCTCTCTGAGAGTTTTCTTGGTCTTCCAGATCTCATCTTGACCTCCACGGTTCCCCTGAACTCACATCTCTTAATTACATTTCTCACTGTGGAAACTGCAAGCTGACAACACTTTGCTATCTTCTTGTAACCTACTCCTGCATTGTGGGCATCGATAACTTTCATTTTCAGAGTCTTACACAGCTGCTTAGAGGATTACAAAATCACCAAAATCTGTTCTTTATCAAGGGGTGGCCAAACTTTTGCATAAGACTGTATATACAAATTATATATATATATATACACACACACGTCTATATTTATAAATGTGTATTATTTGTACAGTATACTCTTACTCTACCGTTGTGTTGTATAGCTTTATTCTATTGTTTTTTTGGGTTTTTTGCTGCTCTTACTTTTGTACTGTCCACTTGTCTTGTCTTGTCGTGTCTCGTCAACCTAACCAGTAAGAACCAGCCTGACCAGCTGACCATGATTCTGGTGTCCAGTCTAAACCAGCTCAATGGATCGGGTTGTTTTTTTTCTGGAGGTGTGTCCAAATTAACTGCTCCTGTATGAGGAAGTGAATCTAATGCTAAACATTACTAAATAATTTTATGAAATACAGATTCAAACTAATGTGTTAAAGTTCACTATAATTTCAGTTTAAATACAGGATTTTTGGAACTGAGCAAGAATGATGAAGTAGGTTAACTGTACACAACATCAACAGGTTATCTGGCTAGTTACTCTTTTTAACAGTGGACACTACTGATGCAAGGAGACGTGTGTGTGGCTGGATGATAAAGGTACAACCCTATCAGCTATTTTGTTATTGTGCAGTTACACTAGTTGTTGTAGTTTACAGGCGCTCTATAAATGTCTTTTTATGATCCATGCAGGTTTCCAGTAGTTCTGAGCACCCAGAGGAGCGTACTGTGACGTAATTCATCAGAGTAACTCTCTAGTATGTGTGTTTGTCCCTTTCACTGTTTTGGCTTTGATTTCCACCACTATGCTTTAAGCCTCTGACCTGAAGTCTCTCACCTCTCAGTACACAGCACACAACACACACAGCACACAACACACACACACACACACACACACACACACACACACACACACACACACACACACACACACACCTGATGAGCTGTGGAATTCCCCTGCAATAACAACAGTGTGTGTGTGTTTGTGCGGTTGCATAACACTGGGCCGACATGCTTAACTCCATTATCCTCATTCCTGATGAGCTTAAATCACAATTCCTCTAACCTGTTTTCACCCACCGTCCAGCAGCTGAAGTCACTGAAGCCGAACTCTCCACTAAAATACAGCTACAGTCCATCTTAAAACCTTCTATACAGCTGCTGTCGACCATGCATATCACTTCACGATTTGGGAATTGCTCTGTTCACGACCTCAAAGCCCTGCAGTGTTCAGAGCAGCAGAATGCCGCACTGGATCTGCTCTGCCCTGCAGAACATCTACACCACACATTGTAAGATCAGAGCAATCCAGATCACTAACGACTTGTAACACCACAGCAATGATCTGTTCCACCTGCTGAACTTGGGAAAACGGTTCTGCAGCTTTATGGACAGAAATGAGAGACTGAAGAGGATCTTTTACATTCAGGTCAAAAGGCTCCTACTTTACATTTATGTGTATTTGTCTATTTTATTCTATTATACTTTTCTTTATTCATTATTATTTTCCGCTTTCTAATTATTGCAGTTCAGGGTTACATTTCACCGCACATTGTACCCATATAACTATATATGACAAACATAATAATTTAAAAAAAAGAAAAAAACCCACACAAACGCAATAAAACCTGACTTTTCAGACCCATCGGAGAGCCAAGTGGGCATGGTCCTGATATTCTGTTGATTGACAGCTCTCTGGTTTTGCAAACCCTGTTGTGTCCTTTCACTAAAATCATCCTATAGCATTTATACAGTGAATTTTGTAATGTTTTTATTCACCTTTTTTGTTGTTTTTTTCCTTAAAGGACAGGTTCAGCGAAAATCTCATTTTAACAATTTTCTACCTTTCCACAGATGTGGTCAATCACATCCTTCTCTGGACCCCCAAAGCCCATCAAGCTCTTCATTAAGGTGGCTCAGACTTGTGGATAGGGTAAAGGGCACTGTATTACTTACTCTGAGCTGTAAAACTAAACTGAAGTTCAGAGTAGAGTCGAACGCTGCAGCGCCTTTTTACACAACAGAGTCTGTTTTACACAACAAAGTCTGGGGCTCAGTAGTGAAGAAAACTGCTGTATTTGTGTTGGAGACATCTGGTTGACTGTAAAGAAGTCAGAGTCTCTTCAACGAACCGTTTCACTCCAGAAACACTCAAAAGATACTCACGAACTGAATTAAAGGGGAGTTTTGATTGTTCTTTAATGAACTGAGAATTTAAGGATAAAGTTTTGTTTGGGTCTGTGTGTGCGTAAGTATTAGACCCACCTGAAAGACCACGCGGGATTTCTCCAGCAGGTATGTCCTCATGTTGGCCCCGATGATGTGGTACTTCTTATCAAAACCAATCTCAATGTATTTCCCAAAGCGGCTGCTGTTGTCGTTCCTGGTGGTCTTTGCATTTCCGATGGCCTAAAGGAGAAAATGGAAATCAGTGACAATTCAGACATACACACACACACCCACACACACACAAACACACACACACACACACACACAACTCTCACTGATTCTCTCTTACACACACATTTTTGGCCCAGTTTCAGTTGTTATCCCAAGTTATCAGAACTGACTTTGAGTAAAGTCAACTTCGATGTATGTGTGTGTGTGTGTGTGTGTGTGTGTGTTTTGTGAATATGGAAACCTTCCAACGCCATACAGTGATAACGAGAGAAGTGTGAAAGTGATTGCACGTGTGTCAGTGTATGTGTGAAGAACCTTGCGATGTGCTGCTATTTTTGCCCAACGCAACACTCGCTCGCGCTTGTGTGTGTGTATGTGTGTGTGTGTGTGTGGTGGGGGGGGTGGTGTTATGCATCTCCATTTCACCAAAGTAGGGCGCCTGCTGTAGAGTTAAGCTTCATGGGAGATGGAGTTTAAATTGAAGGTCAGCCACTGAGGCAAAATCTGGACTCCAAAAAGATCCGAGGGGAGTGGAAAATTGCACAAATTTGTTTTTCCAACAAGCAAATATCTGTACACACGCACAACACGGCAGATATAAATGTTTCAGCATTGGAATTTTGCCAAATTTCAATCTCAGAAGAGAGGCGGTGCCAGTGATTAAAAAAATAAATAAATAAACTTCAGAAGATTGCTGACACAATGACACTAATTTTACCCATATTAGAGTAATATTTCCTCAGATGAAGAATCGAGGAGCGGCCACACCTGCACAGCACCGTGGAGAAGGATGATGTCAGGTGTGCTGGCACTGAGCCAAAGCACAGTGTGTTACTCACACTGAACTGCTGGAATGATCAGAGTGGTTAGCTGCCGTACTAATCACATCAGACGGCACACATGGCAAGCAGCAACCTGGCAAGACTGGCATGGCTGATCTTATTAAACGTGTCACAGACATCACTACAGTCTCTTCCTCTACATTTACATATAAAAACAACGCAGATTTTTAAAAAATCCTTTTACTTTCAAAGTTTGTTGCTTTTTTCTATGCAGGGCCGTTCCTAGCAGCTTGGGGGCCCTGCATAGTCCAGTGGTGTGTGTGGTACGTTAACCGGGCCGGGGCCCGTATCGCTGTGTAGTTCGCGTGTGCCTACGAACGGCCCTGCTCTATGTCTCGGCTGGTTTTCGCGGGCGTCAGGCATCCCATTACTTTTGTCCATATAATATAAGACACTTGACAATTACACCAGCAGAGATTTTAATGACACTGCATTCAGATACATAGGCTTTCATATAGAGTTGGTCCATCTTTGCAGCTGCTATAATGGTTCCACTCCCCATCCTCTGGACTAGATAAAAAGTGAAAGCCCTGGGAGGGGCAAATAAGTTTGGTTTTATATTTGATTTGATTACGTTAATGTTGAAGTTGAGATTTACAAGACACAACTACAGCTGTGTAACTGTGTTAAAGGGAACACTGCTGTTAAAAAGTATTTGTTTAAAGTGTTTGCAAACCAAATGTTATTGCAGTAAAGCAGTACTTTAGCAGTACCTTTAAGATGAACGTACACTACTTCATTAAAATGAGCGTACACTACAA
>JBBJLS010000148.1:19051512-19073593 GCA_037577275.1 Bryconaethiops microstoma | reverse complement strand
GACAGTAATAGTAGTAATGTGGTGCAGTAGAAGGCAGTAATAGTAGTAATGTGGTGCAGTAGAAGGCAGTAATAGTAATACTGTAGTGTAGTGGGAGTTACTTCTCTACGTTCGGTCCTGCCATGACCCTGAGCATGAGCAGTAGATCCTCTGCATAGCGGCACATTGGGCCTGTACCAAGGAAACCCGGCTGCTGCCCAGAGGGTGGAGGAAACTGACCAGCATTATTGACTATACCTGTAGGCACATACACCCAAAAATTTGAATGCAATTATATATATATATATATATATATATGTGTGTGTGTATTTATATATACATACATACATAAATATAAAAGACAAGTTCAAGAAGTGCACCTTTTATTAAACCCATCCACATGCACACACACACATACTGACACACACACTCTTCTTACCTGAGGTTGGCTTATGTCCAAATATGCCATTAAAAAAACAAGGAATACGAATGCTTCCCCCGATGTCTGATCCCACTCCAATTACAGAAGCACCAGCTGCTATTATACTTCCCTCACCCCCTGAGAGACAGAGACAGAGACAGACAGAGAGAGAGAGAGAGAGAGAAAGAGAGAGAGAGAGAGAGAGAGAGAGAGACAGAGACAGAGAGAGAGAGAGAGAGAGAGAGAGAGACAGAGAGAGAGAGAGAGGCTGAAAGGGGACTTGATATTTTGACTTGTGAGCTCGATGACTGCCTCCCTCTGCCACCTGTGAAGGTCTCTGCTCCATCAAAGCACATTAGAGATATTAGGCCCATGCTTACTTATGAAGCAGATAAAAAGCTGTGGGGCCTCTGGCTTCTCAAGCTGTGACTGGAATAGCTATGCAATTTGCCAGCAGAAAAAAGAAAAAAAAAAAACAGCATTTTGATCTTAATGAATATAAAATGACTGCCATTAAAAGTAAAACAGATTATTTTGGGCTTTTCAGGGTGTGTGGCTCTCTTGACAGTCTTGGAGGGCCACTATGATCTTTCATTAAAACCTCACAGCAGGGTCTCCTCCACGGCCAGCCGGGCCTCAGTCCTCAAAGGGATTGGCTGCGTTTAAAAGTCATTTTCATAAATCTACACAGATTTCTGAAATTCGGTAATGAAAGCCATGAGAGAGGGGCCAGTGCGGGGACGGGTTGTTTTTTTGCAGCTCAGCCATGCTGCCGGTCACGTTGGTTAGGCAGAGGGAGAGAGGGGAGCAGGCCCATCAGCATCACCCCCATGGCAGCATGCCACGTGAGCCTCTGCCTAATCTGTGTTTGTTAATGACTAGCATGTGCTAATTACTGTCAGCATCCAGGCCCTGGCTCTCTCCCCGCGCCGCAACACCGCCGCCCAGGCTACCTGCCCAATCAAAGGCCTGGACGGCACGCACTTTTAATTGCATTAAACTTTGCCTGGTGATTTGTTGCTGTGGGAGCGAGGGGAGGAAAGCAGCGTCGAGGAGACGGACTGACAGCTGGCCAGCTCCACTAATGGACCTTCAGAAGTCAGGCAGGGAGGGAATTTATTGGTCTGCTTGTTTTTATTCATCTGTGTGATCTTGACACAGCACCAAGACACTCTAAAGCATCTCTCTCAGCTTCTTACACCAGACCCTGCCAAAGACACAAGTGAATTAATAAACTGGTCATTTAGTGGGCACAAGGAAGGGCCTACTGGAACAGACGTCTCTTTTTGAGAGTAAGCCTAAAGATTAAGCGTGATTTCTTTAACGACAAAAACAGGAGACATAATATAAGTTGAACACATATATAAATAAAAACAATTTCTGAAAGAGAAAACATGAAAGAAATTTATGAAGAAAACAATTTTTTGGTCATATGCTGGTCGTGCTTTGCTCTCTTTCAGTGCAAAATGCTGAAAAAGGTCAGCTCCACACTTTCTTTTTGTTCTCCTGCAGCAAATTAACATGGACGGAAGGAAAACAGTGAGCTCCACACAAGCCGATGTTCGCGGCGATCCGCGGCTTTGGGGGCTGGCCTTAAGGCCTTTCAAGCTAAACTGATTTTCTGCACTCTTTCATCCTCCGAGTGCTACTACTTAGATCTCATGTGGACACGTTTGATAGCATCTCTACAAACAGAAAACGTAAGTAACATGTCATATCTGTAGGCAAACAAACAAGTAAATACATGAATAATAGATAAAGAAATAAATGAAGACTGCACAGGGGCATCTGAGCGCATACATGTAATGATGTGCAAACAGCACATACAGAGAGCAGGGAGACATGGACTGCCTGGCTGGAGTCCCCCACTGCGACAGGGCTGAGGAACAAGCTCAGACACACATCCACACACACACACACACACACACACCCCAAGACAGGCACTCCGACATCATGGTCTAAGATCCAAGGGGAAATTAGTGGGCACTTAGATCCACACATGTCAAGTGTTTCAGCTGGGATTCTGGCCACAAGATCCAAGCAGCAGCACATGAAAGAGACGCTGCTGCCCTACAGCCGCCAGCACCCCTCCACTGCTCCGCAAACACCTCAAACACCAACGTTTGCTTTCACACATAGATTTCCTATCAGTGTCTGAACTGAGTGTGCTCAGAGACAAACAGCAGATAAACCTTCTCAGTATATATTGATACTTCGTCTGCGGAGCCTCAGCAAATGGCTTGTGATTCGTGTTTATTTCTGTTTAACCATTAACTGCATACCCCGAGTCGCTAGTGAAAATGCCGGACATTGCTGATAGTTATATTTGAATATTTTTAAGTCGCCATTAATAGTTAAAAGTTAATTAGCCTTCCTAAGTGCTACAGAATGTCTTACAAATACGACACTTTTCTTTAACTGGACTGTTGGGTTCAGTTTTCTTTTCTCTTAAAATGACATCAAAGGGGAACTTTGACAGTATTGCATCCACTGCAGCTAGAAAGAAGCATGCCCCAGTCAGAAAATGCACTTTTTTTTTATTGTGAACACTGTTTTAAAGAACTTTCTTTAAAACAATCTATCGCACTCATCGAATAACACACTTATTTTCTTAGCTTATTTTCTTAGCTTATTTTCTTAGCTTTCTTTTCAGTTTGTGTTATCTAGCATCAGCGGTAAAACTAAAAATCGATACAGTTCAGGTGTAATAATGCGTGCACTTTAAAGTGTGACACAAATTTTAATTCTGAGGTCAGGGTTTCATTCGATTTGATTCGATTTTCAATATTTTATGTGATAAAATCTCTTGATTCTAATTAGCTGTAATTAGAACTGTTCCAGTGTCTGTTGAGCAGTTCTTTAACAAAATAACGCCCATATATAACAACCCTCAAGTATATATAAAAAGAAAGCTCAATCATTTGAGTGTAAGTTGTCCGAAGCATAAAAAGCATCGCTCCCTGCGTGGTCATTGACAGTGGTTTCCATAAAAGACAGTAAATGAGAGATGCTCAGAAAGAGATGGTCTCAGTCAGGGCCATATCAATATCAGTTCATTCTAATAGCATCTTATAGCAATTATTAAAATAGCTACATATTTAAATGTATTGTGATACCTCTATTATCATAAGGATAAGTTACAGCACTACTAGCGGTTATTGAAGTTACTTCCTCCTCCGCACCTCTTCCATCTCTATATTATTAGGTAACTGAATTAGTGATAAACGAAATATTAGAAATACATTTAATTTTATTATGTTGTCAATTAAATGTTGTAACAGTTTAAACATTTTACGTCCATTTGTGATAGATATAAGTTGCTAACGACCTGAAGTGTGAAGGATGTGTTTAAGGGTTAAATGCGGTGTTGAAGGTGTAAATCCGATGCCAAGATTGGAATTCATACACACATTGTGACACACTGCTGTGTAATGAGAGCTCAGGCGCCTGCACACTCAAAAACAGCAAGACATTATACCCCAAAAAAAAAAAAAAAACACCTGGGTGGAAATAATGAAAGTGTGTGAATTTCAACAAGATTCTGCAAGGTACAGAGAATCCCACAAAAAGGTTAGAACTAATAAAGGCCAATAATGGAGAGATGAAGGCATTATGCGCCGCTGATGAGTAATCGTGTAGACAAAAACATTGACAATGTCGATACTAAATCCCCGCCAGACACATATTGGAAATCCACTGCCATTCTCCAGGTTTAAGTGGCTGTGGAGTGTGTGGAGCAGGGAGTGTTATTTGAGATGCACGCTTCACACTGTTCCAGGCCTGCCACAGGGCTCAGTGGGGCTCAGGGGCTGCCCTGAATGTTCCACACATCTCTGCAGACCTCCGTACTGTTTAGCGCCCACCGCCCAGTAGTAATTCTGTGTTTATCAACTCTTTATTATGGGCGCATCATCATTTACAATGGTACCATCTGCTCATTACCTTCCCTGAGTATGGGGCAAATTGCTTTCACAGGGAGTTAACCAGGAGAGGGAAATTGTCAGCAATAGAGAGAGAATCAAGAAACCTGCTCTTGCCTATTTGCAAAGGCTGTTACCCGCACAAGAGATTCAGAAAAACGTTTATTTTTTAAGGGGATCAAATAATTAGCCAGCTCTGGTTGTGCGAAGAGAAGCGGCGAGATTGGTAAATTAAAACGAGGGGCCTCGGTCGAAATCAAATAAATTTCAGAGCGTTTTATGGGTACCTGCAGCTGTGTAGCAAAAACAAATATCGCATATGACCACATGACTCTAATTTATCTGCTTCTCTCCTAAATTAACAGCCTGGGCCAGGCAATGGGAAAAACAGTAGGAAGCAGAAAATAGGAGAATTCCTATCTCCACTCTCGCATTTATTCCATTAACTCCTCTAACAACACGGGATGAGAAGAAGCACTCGCTCACAAAAAGCGCCCATCAGGGGAAAAAACAAACGCCTAACACCTAAACCTTTACTCAATATGGAGAATTAGACTGCCTCTCTCTTCCAACTGTGAATATCAATACTGCAGGCGGCACCATTTTCTCCCACGTACACAGCAAAAAAGGAGAGGGGGAAGCAGGACCATCTGTTTCATCTCGCCCTACAAATGATGTATGGAGAAGAACACCAATGAATTAATCCACATTAGAACACAAAAAAGTCAAACTGTAAAAAAAAGAAATGACAGAAAATTGTGGCTTAGCAGTCGACCAATTTTATTCACGTAATGAATGTTGTAAAACTGTGGTCACTTACACATTGTACTTTTAATTAACTGACATGTTGAATTTTCTTCACTAGTTTAGTAAAGAAAATTCAGAAAACTCGATGAAATTACATTTTCAATCATGTTCAATCAAAACATGGAAAACAGTAAGAAAGCACTTGTTCATCATAAATCCAATGTATTGACACCAGACACGAGCACAAGATCACATGACGGTTATATAGCAATGTGTCTTCCAATGTAATAAAGACACAGATAAGAACATTTGATCTGACTCTGTTAACGGTGGGTCTGCATCCTTAAAATTAAAAATTATTTGTTAACGTGATAAATATTTTAAAGGGGACATATTATGCAAAACTCAATTTTTGCATCCTTTTGTATTTAAATGTGGGTCTCTACTGCTCCTATAAACACTTAGGAGCAGTAGAAAAAAAACCCACCCATCCGTTTTCTGTGGATCAATAGAAAGATTTTGGTGTCAGAAATCATATGCTTCTACGTTTGGATGCCCCCCCCCCATTGTGACGTAATAGTGGGAAAATTTGCATAGAACCACCCCTCATCTGTCGAGCCCCCACCCACCAGATTAGTTGAAGATCCGCCATTTTTTGTCTGCTAGTTTTATGAGCGCGAATAAGGCGCCGAGCACTATGGCTACAGGCAAAGGCAAGGCACTCATGAAGTGTTGTATTGTTGGCTGCAAAGAACAACACAAATCCTGAAAAAAACTGAAGAACTGCGTGGCTCCATTTCATTTTCGATGGCCATGTCCCAGCAACAATCAGTTTTGTTCCACCTTAAATACTGCTATCCAGACTACAATATTGCTATTTCGCCTGTAGAGGTTTACATTCAGAATTATGTTGCCTTTTTATATAGTCTGGTTCAGAAATGCATGTAGAGAAATAACAATCTTTAATTTTTACACTGCAATGATCTCTTTCCAGAAAAAGGCAACATAATTCTGAATGTAAACCTCAGTACAGTTCCCCCTCTACAGGCGAAAAAGCGATATTGCAGCCTGGATAGTAGTATTTAAGGTGGAACAAAAAATTCGAATAAGGAGCAAACTTCAGCGTCGTGGGGGGATCTGTACCTACTGTCTAGTCAGCAGATGGGGGAGATGTAAGTACTTTCAAATAATGACTTTTGTGTTTCTATCGCAGCTAAGTATGAACTAGCTTGTTCGTTTCGTTCGTAAACATGGGATCGGTGGGGCGTGGCCAGCAACAGCTTATTTGCATAAAAGTGACAGAGCCCTTAAATGGTTCACTTTGAAAGGGACTGAAACTGTCAAGAATAAAGCTGGTGAAATCTCGTTACGTGAGAGTGATTTTGTGCAGATAGGTGTCAGGAATCAAGCATATGATTCCTGACACCTATCTGTTTTGTATAGCCCATAGACCTATTATAGCTAAAGTGAGTTTTGTATAATATGTCCCCTTTAAATAATCAAAACACTCACTGAAACTCATCAAAGAAAATGATGAGTGATTAGGATGATTACTGACTAAGCACTTTTAGGCAACATTTTACTTAGAGGTACCATTCATAGGGCTGCATGAAATGTACATAATATGGTTGCCAGGTCGAAATCGTTGACCAATGACCAATTGGCACGGCCTACGTCAAAACTTCTGGTTGAATCTCAATATAAACATAACATAAAGTGCTGTTCTGGCCCATGCCGCTCACGCACATGCATGTGATGTTATAACGTGTATGCCAGTAACCACAAATGACCACGTGCTGCACAAAGGCAGGGGTTGTCAATTGCAGCTGTGTCTCAAATCACATATAAAGTAATAAAAGGCAAGTCAAATTAGTACACCACCAATGCAGACATTACTATTCTGAACATACTATTTGGTATAGTAGTAGGTACATTTACATTTACCAGATGCTTTTATCCAAAGCAACTTCCATTTCCAACTTGGGGTTAAGGGTCTTGTCAGGAACCCAGTGGTAGTATTCTGAAGGTAGGAATCGAACCAATGACCTCTTGGTCCAGAGGCAAGTATCTTACCCACTAAACCACCACAGGTAGAGACATGGACAATGTTTCAGCACATAGGTAATATTAAGCTACGAAGCAGTGGGCACTGGAATAAAGAGGTAAGGGAATTTGTTTCCCAGATACAGTTAATTTAAAAAATCTATTAAATCTGTCATCATCTGTTGCCATTGTTTAGCCTACAGAAGATGCAATTTTTTATCATTTTTTGTTATGCAATATCAGGGCAAATACTGTAAAAATATCATAGGTTCTGCAGTTAAAAAAAAGTAATAAATAAAGACAGAAAAAAACAGAATGGGGGGACATGATTAAGACATATTTCAGACTCAGCTGAAATCTTCCCATCCTACTATATAAGCCTTTCATGACAACTGACATTAGATTATATAAACATTCATAATCGGTTATTCATTTAAACACGCATCACTTGTTCAAGCATTTTCATGGGTGAAACTGACTAAAGCCATTTTTGACAACTGATCCTTACTGGAATAGGCCTTTATGAATATTTAAATTGGTTTATGTCTTTTGCCATAAATGACTTATGTACTCTTTAGGAATTCTGCTCCTCAGTAAACTGTTATCCAATCTGACTTGGTTAAATTAACAAAGTACATAAGAGCTCAGTATGTCCTTAACAAGTAAGACACTTGAGTAAACAGTAAATTGTACAAATTAAAAGGAGAAACAAGTAACGCCACCAGGTGAAATGTAACAATACTGTATCAATGACAGAGTCCATGCCTGCTGTTTCCCTAGATAAGATTTATATAACGTGTTGTGTGGTGCCCTGTCTCTGATAGATTTGGAACTGTCAGAACGAATTGTGACACGTTTGGATATTTTTCAATGTGAAGGCTGACATTATTCATGATATTTCAGGGGGATAGAGGCTAAAAGATCTTTGACATTCAAGCATGGTGACCTGCAGCTACGTTAAAGCGAGGGTGGGCACAGCAAGGGCAGATCTCATCATCTGCCCTCAATCAGTGGTCATCACCACTGAGCTATCAGAGTGGCAGGGCTGCAGGGCCCATACGTAAACACAGACACACACATAAACACACACACACACACACACACACACACACACACACACACACACACACATAAATGCTAACACATCCTATGACCTCATCCCACCAACATGTATCTGAGTGACTCATTCACGCACACTAAGCCCCTAACTCTATAACCTTCTCTACACACACAAACACACACACACACACACTGGTATCATACGAGCATGCACACATTCCTACATATACAGCTTTTGCAGTGATTGATCTGCTCTTATAGCCAATCCAGACACATTCAGCTCGTATTTATCGCATCCTTACTACCTCAAACCACATTATTTCATTCTCATGATACTATTTCTGATGAGGAAGCAAGAGCAAATAAAAACAAAGCCTCCGAAAAGACATAAAAGATGGGGAACAAGGAGCCGTCTCGCAGCACATTACATGCTCCACGTTGCAATATTCTCATATCTTCTGAGACTGATTTACAATCCTCCTTCAAAGGCGGCACGCAGCACTGGTGGAGATTTATGTAGTGAGGGTCATGTCTCACCTAGCTGCAGCCATATGCACGTCTCATTTCCATATGCTGTATTAGTGTCATGTCAGATAGTGTGCTGAGACTGGGGTCTTATTAGGCACGGGGGTCCCTGCTGCAGTACAAATCAACACCGCCGGGACCTCTGCTCATTCTCTGTCACACTGGCTCCGCCAAATGCATCTCCATATGCGTAGACTCTGTCGGTGGCTGGCCGGTACCACTCGGCCATCGCCCGCTTCCCCATGCAAAAAATCCCCCAGCGGCGGGAGCGGGGGGCCACAGCCATCAGGAACGTCTCTGGAGAGGAAAGCACAACACCACGGAGAGCAGTGGGGTAGGGGGGGGGGGGATTGGTGGGGGAGTTTGGGGGTGCCGTAAAGTTGGCAGCACACGATTGCGACAGCTTTGATTCCCGAGAAGAGAGTAAATAAACAAGATCCCCTGTGGTTCCTGCAGAAATGGAGTAGAAGCGGCGCAAGATGGAGGGAACGAAGGAGGAGGAGGAGGAGGACAACTGATAGGAGAACCACAAAGAGTAGCATTATCAGTTCTCACACTGGCTCATGTGAAGCAAAAAAAGAGGAGTCAGAAGAACGTCTCGGGCAGAGGAACACAACACACACAATACAAGCCTCCCTCGTTTGAGCAGTGCACTCCTTTTGCATCCCTTTCCTACAGCATGTTTCAGAACCAAGTCACTGTGGTGAAGCATTGAAGCTCAAATCTACAGAGGCTTAATCCAGCACAGATGAAATGGATTTTTATGATACACTCTTAAATTGATCTTCTAAAAAAAATCTGTTTTTGAAGCACAAAGTATTACAGCAGCAATATACTATTTGTTAATTTGTTTAGTATTGCCAGTATTGCAATATTACTAATATAGAAGAATGCTGTATTGCCAGTATTGCAATGTTACTAATACTGTAGAAGAATACTGTATGCAAATGAGCCTACTAATCCAGGTGTTTCAGGTGCTTCTTCACCAATCACAGCTCCAGATGCATGGTTTGAGGGTTATGTTATAAATGAAAGGAAATTAACTTGTGAAATGGAATACAAGTAAATGATTTTGACCAAAACAACACAGGCTAAATCTACAACTATATCAATTATTTGCTTCAGCCAATAATTTTGAAAATTCAAGGCACACTGAATCATGACATTAATGCTTCCATTAATTGCAGCTGTATGTTACACGATGCCACTTGAATCAGACATTACATTTGTCCAAGCTGTGATGCCTTCGCTACTTGCTCCAGGCCTCCAGGGTTTGCCTTCCAAAGTGAGTTGGTGAGACATGAAAGGACTACTTGGAAAAAGCTCTCCATTCTCCTCCAATGATTTTGGGATGTCTTTGATCCAACAATAAAGATGCATCTGAGTTGCTTCATATTATCTTATGGCCTCTTCTCGAAAATGAATCAACCAACCAATAAAGCTGCCTCTCGAAAGACCGTGCTGTAATGCTTGAAGTAGAAGCTCCTCTATAATATCAATCAGGGAGTGTGTTTGCTGCACAATAAAAATAATAATAATAATTGACCACCATGTTAATTAACATATATTCATTCATATAATCCAAAAATTGAGACAGGCAAAAAAAATCAAAGGCAGTTAAAGACATTTTTCAAAATAAGTCTTTATATGTTTGTGCTTATTATGTGTGTTTATTATATTTTATACTAATAGCTAATGTAGTACGTCTGCTGTATAAGGTGTGCTGTGCTACTGAATGACTTGTGAAGTTCCATTTAACACATCACCCAAAATCTTGATGAACAGCTTCTACAAACAGTACGGTTATTTGCACCACACACCAGAGATTTGTGTCACCAAGGCACCTGCGCAGTCTCATGTGTTCCTGCTGCCCACCGCAAGAGAAGTCGATCAGAAAGCAACACTATTGAACTCAGCTGCTCCCCCTGAAAACAGTAGGAGGACTGAGTCTAGTTCCTATACACTGTCAATGTCCTGCTCTCACTGTCTTCCATGAGCATCAGTGCTCAACAGGTAAGAAATCTGAGCTCAACAACAGTAGATAACTCCAGTACCACTCCATCTGCTGTATCCATTCGTCTTTGGTATGGGATTTTTTTTCAAGATTCACAGATTTCTTCCCCTTTTATGCACAAGGAGGTGGGATTTACTGCTACCAATTGAGATTTTTTCCAGTGAGATCCACTCCACTGTGTTTCACGGTGTGGAAAGCATGGCGGATGCAACTGTGTGTGTGCAGTTTGAGATGGCCGGAGTGTGTTCTGTGCTGTAGCAGTTTACTGAAGGCTCTGGATACTGCAGCCATCTGTTTTGTGTAACCTGCTCCACAGAGAGAGAGAGAGAGAGAGAGAGAGAGAGAGAGAGAGAGAGAGAGAGTGAAAGAGAGGGAGAGAGAGAGAGAGAGAGAGAGAGAGAGAGTGAGAGAGAGTGAAAGACAGAGAGAGAGTGAGAGAGCACATTTGACCCTTATGTTTTATTACCCGTGTCTTCCCTACTTATCTTCCCCTTGGAACATCCTCAACCATTCTCAAGGAAAAAAGAGAGAAAGAGAGAAAGAGAGTGGGAGTGAACAAGAGAGAGAAGGAGTGTGTGTGTGTATGTGTATGTGTGTGTGTGTGTGTGTGTGTGTGTGTGTGCGTGTGTGCGTATAAGAGAGAGAGAGAGAGAGAGAGAGAGAGAGAGAGAGAGAGAGATTTTGCTGATATTATGCACTAGGATAATGTTCCTGTTATTTATTACAGTCAGCAGCAAAGCTCATACAGTAAAATGACGAAAATGAGCTTAGAGAGGAAGGTGCTTGCTGTGTTTTAACTCTTTAAATTGACCCAGATTAAATCAAATTTAGATTCACAAGCTCATCAGAAAATTTGGCACGCCGAAAGGCAGCTAAAATGGGAGATCCATCAAATCATTTGCATGATAAAAGGGGAACGGTGGAAAAAGAAGGAGGAGAAAATGTTAGCCTCAGATGCAAATTAGGGTGACTGGCCAAGAGAGAAGAAACACAGGATGAACGAGACCCACACAGAGGAAACAGTCTGGTTAATCACAACCACAAGGGTCAGATTATCCTTCACTTCTTCTGACCTTTTCACTCTGTCTGTCATCCAATACTCAGATTCCTTGGAGAGATCATTCAGTCCAAAAAATCAAATGTATACAATTTCCATTTGACAAAATGATAAACATGACAGAAACTATATATTCAAATTACAATACATTGCAAATCAAAACGTCATCAAATCATTTGATGTGATTTCTGACCCTGTAGGACATATTGTTCTCTATAAAAATTGACAATATTGTAGGTGACATTCAACATAGTTCAACAGGGTTGTTATTACATATGTCGGACAGTGTCAATGGCCACACAAGCAAGTCAATCAGATCACTTAACAACTTAGTGACATGATCTGAGACGAACGTTTGATGATTTGGACATGAGGTTTCCACAATGCTAATGACTGGCTATAAACGTCCGTAGCTGCATAGGCCTCAAAGCTAAGATGGAAAACTAAAGAAGAAAATTCTGGCTGATAGCCAGTATGTGGAGAAAAAGGAAAACTATGTAAATCTGAAATTCTGCTGAACACTGTCAGCTTTAACTCTCTGATGGTCACTGAGGTGCAATAAATCCTTCTTCTTTAATCACAAACATGGAGTAGTACCTGAACAACGTCCTTCGTGTATGGACTTCTTTTTTGTGTTAATATAAAACAAATTCCTGCCCCACCTCTCTCCTCTCTGTCTCTCTCTCTCTCTCTCTCTCTCTCTCTCTCTAAGACTTTGCCTTTCTCAGAGGCACTTGACTTTTGTCCAAAGCTCAGTGAAAAGTGGCCCTGTTATTTCTGAAGAGGCTGATACACGGACGCGACACAAATCCTCTTAGCCCCAACTGCAAACGGCTTTTGGGTGGCAGCTTAAAGGAGCCATTGTGGTGCTCCTGGTTTTAAAACTTCCTCTGATGCCTTTCTTCCAAGCTCTAATGTAAATAAATGAGTGGCCCCAGACGAGAGCACAGGAAGGGGCTGGGGAGGGAGGGGAGAGGGGGGTAAAAGCTCAGGTCTCACATCAACACACAGTCACCCTGAGACAGCCTAATCTCCCTATCAGAGAGCGAGAAGAAGAGAGGGATGAGGAGTAAAAGCAAAACGCAGGAAAAGACGTGAAGAAAATGTCATTCAAAATACACAAGAACAGATCCCAGCCTTTCTCTGTTGGATGCCAATTCCTGCTATGGCCAGTCCTTCATCCATTCAATTTCCATGTGTGTAATTGGCTGCATGTAGTGTTAGTGATCTTGGTAATCCAGAGCAGAGCAGAGCAGAGCAGAGCAGAAAGGTGGTCTGAGGAGGCCCAGGCAGTGCAGGGCTGCTTCATTAGGGGGGAGAGGCCGCAGTGGGCCCGAGAGCAACCACAGCCCGACCGCGGACATGCAGCAGCGTGGAACCGCAGCGACAGAGCTTTCGGGAGCCAAGAGATTATTCATTATGGAAATCAGCATAACCCTCCATACGGACCCATAAAGATTTAACACTGATCTCTTTGTGGCTGCGTGTCAAGTTCCGTTTTTATTGCTTTGGGAGCTTTTATTTAATTTGTCCTTAAGCTTAACAATTGGTTATATTCCGCTTATATTACACACAAGAAATAATAATAAAAAAAAATATATAGACAAAAGCGCATGGTGAGTGGATACAACGTATTATTCTATCATTCTTGATTCAATTAAGTATTTTGACTGAAGCTGTAATAGAGCCCAGATTAAAATGCTATTGCTTCTGCGCATTAGATTTGTTTAAATACGCGCCCGCTTATTAAGAACATATAAAAAGACGGAAACAAAGACTTAAGTTGATTTCTCCGTAATTACGTCTCTACATTTACTGGGTAACAGAAACCAATATCACAACCTGGGACTTGGGCGGAATGTAAAGTGATATCAAAACAGAGCAATTTGAAATTGTCTAAAGAAGAAAAGAAAATGGAAAACGAAGCATTAGATTTGCCTTTGACTAGACTGATACATTCTCAGCCTATTTTTAGACTTCTGTGACGGGCTAAAAGAGCTACAAGAAA
The DNA here is from genome assembly GCA_037577275.1 of Bryconaethiops microstoma. Taxonomy (NCBI): domain Eukaryota; kingdom Metazoa; phylum Chordata; class Actinopteri; order Characiformes; family Alestidae; genus Bryconaethiops; species Bryconaethiops microstoma. The sequence continues at coordinate 19,059,820 of JBBJLS010000148.1, read as the reverse complement.
ATCAGAAAGAAAAGTCTCAAAGACCAAAAAAAAAAAAAACAAAACAGATAAAAGACACACATTTATTTATCTATTTATTAGACGGTTAATAAAGAAGTAAGAGATACGCATAAACGACAGGAAGACACCATCAAACCATTTCTTCAAAGTCTTCCTCATCAACTGAGAAAACAAACAAGTTAGGAGAAGAGCAGAGGCATTGATGTCTTGGCCTAATCTTCATAAAGGTAAACACACACGCCAGCCTCCCTTCCTGGTGACGAGCTCATGCAATGCAATATATATGCAGTTTTCCTGTGCCCCTCTCAAAGCGCAGACTGAAGAGATGCTCTGCTCTTTTTAACTGCCGTCTAAATTGCTCCACATCAAAACGTTCTTCAGTGATTCAAAGACACGCAGTAGCTTCCAGAGGACAGAATAACAATCCTTTAAAGAAGATCTAGTCCAGGACACAAATGTCAACAAAAAAAGAATGATGTGGAATGAATTGGACTTTACTGGTAAACCCTTCCCTCAGCGAGGGTCTGCCATATGACCATGAGAGTGTGTGGTCAGAACAAAACGCTCTAGCATGCGAGATCCATATCATAGCCATATTACAGCCATACTGTCCATAAGAGATGAAGAGCCCGAAGGCGTGCTCATAAAGGGGGCATGGTTTTATGGAAGATGGCACCAAACCACTTCCAGATGGCTCGCCACAGTGGGTTGAGATTCCACAGATTCCCTGAGAATGCGCAGCCAGCGAGCTCAGACCATGTCATCTGCTGCACGGCCACATCAGCCTGGAACCACTGCAATCAGACACTCCTCTGAGTTTGGCCCTGTCTGCCCAGCCAAAGTCTCTCTAAAACATCTGTCACATCTGAGCTTGCTGATGGTCTACATCAGAGCTTCCAAATACTGCAGCTCCATATGGACTTCCCAAACCCCACAGGCCTCTTCTGTGCCTCTAGATCCAAACACTACAGGCCAGTGAATGTCCAGCATCTCGTAATCACCTTTTCTTTGCCAGTTTTACTGTTTTACTGTGAGACATGAAGAAACACAAAAGAAACGAATGACTGACCATTAAAATCAAAACGCTAGTGAAATCATCACAGAATTAATAATCAATTTATTACTCATCATGGTGCATTACAACTGTTTCAACAAAAAATATTGGAAACAGTGGTGCCGATGGCCTGGTTACATGGTTATAATGATGATAAAATATTCAATACATAAGAAACGGAAAGAGCAAAATAGCTGAGTATACTAAAAAAGACCAAAGACGGAACTAGTATTGGACTAGATTTTAAAACAGGTGGAAATGCAATCATTATTACTGTCATGGTGAGTATTCTCTTCACTGTCATTTCTCTCTGCCTTCATCATCTCCCCATCTTCTTCTGTCTGCCAGTGTCTGCAGCCTTAAATGGAGCTTGTTAGAGAGGGTCTCACTCTGACTCTCTAACTCACAGATAATTATTCATTTAGCTGCTTTAGAGAGTCCTGAGAGTGATAAGCTCTATTCATTTACTCAGGGACAAACCATCACAAGTCCCTTTCCTTCCTCTCTACGTTTTTCTATTAGCTATTACACCAGACGGGAATATTTATTTTAATCTGATTGCTTGTTAATTAGAAATCATGGGGCCTCTTGTTAAATGATAGCTCCTCTACCCTTACACCTCACTGACATAAATCCAGGTAATGCTTGATTATGTTCTCTGTTCCCAGAGATCTTGACATGCCAAATGAGGTAATAAAATAAGACATAGTAACAGTGATTACTAACACGCAACAGTACAGTAGTTAATGTGTTTACTCTGGCTGCACTGGCTGTGATGGAGGACACACAGAGATGAATGATTAAAAGAGTCTGACCCTCATGCCATGCCATGATTTATCTTAGGAGAATACAAGTGAAGGGTGGGAATATTTATTTTTTATTCACCTAACCTTTATATAGACAGGTGGCCAAAAAGACATTTCCATCTTGTTTTGCAGGAAGACTTCTGGGGGAAAAGCAGACGTGATTGGGTAATGACAGGTAAATGATGCAGTGAAAACTCCATACATATGTTTACATGATGTACACATATAATTACAGCTATATACTGGGCACTCTGGTCACAAATTTTGTTTGTTTTATAAGTCAATGCATATCCCATACAGAGAACACACTTCTGTGCCTTTAATTCAAAATTACTGTTTATTTACTGTACAGAAGTTTGAATATGTTTTCCAATATGTTAAGCTCAGAAATAACAGAAATCAGCACTAAAGGACTCAGGAAAATGTAATAGTTACGTTTGTTCCCTATAGAAGATAAGTTAGCTTGGAGCCAGGGTGTTATTGCACACATAATCATTAATAAGTAGCAAATATAATTAATAATTAGTAATATGGTTAGGTGTTTTATTTTGTATTAAGATCGTGGATGGAGCATTTTCTGTTTACGTCGGATAGCATCACTGACAAAACTGTCACTGTGTGAAATCACAGCTAGTTACAATGCACATTAAACTAAACTCTATTCAGTGCTAATACAGGTATTCAAAAAGAACACAACACATTTAAATGAACTTCCTATGTTTTGGTCCCAAAGGCCAGTTCAGATTTTTTAAATCTAGTTTATTAAATCTAGCTTCTCTCTGCATCAGTACAGAGTGGGATGTGGGACGTGAATTTGCACTTGTCCAATCTGGCCTCCAGTGAAGCCACATATGAAAAACAGTCTTTTTTTTCCTGGCCTAATTTTACATAATATCAGAATTACTGGAAAGATTTGGAAATGAAATAAAAAGCCTGCATTGCCAATGGCGGGTTTGTACGCAAAGCCAGAGTTTCATTTGTTGAGAGAAATGCTACACCCATTTGGCCCTGTGCTTTGCATCTCCTCATTTCAGAAAGAATGGTTACGTTACGTCTCAAAGCAGACATGGCGTTTACCCAAATTGGGCAGGTCAGCGGAGGGCACTTCAGTAATGTGGCAAAGCACTTCAAAACCCACTTTCTCTCTTCCTCGCGCTTCTTTTCCCCCTTCTTCATCTCTCGTTTTATTTCAGAGGAATCTCTTTCAACTAGAGAGGGCTTAGGACAACTGCGGAGTTTGACATAATTATGTCTGGGCTAGCTTTAATCACTCTGGGCCCTCACTCCTCGAAGCACATTATCTGACTCCAAACATGTCAGATCCATGCCTGAAATAGGCCAATTTACCCTCCAAAGTCTGCACTGAAACCCCAGCTCTAAGTGAAAGCCACAGATACGTAACTGTCTTCCTTGTTTTTCATCCCTTTTTTGAACGCCGCTTGTCTTCCAGGGAAAAAAAAAGTTTGAAATTTGTTACTTTACTGCACTTTTAATAGGACAGAAATCTGCTTGAATGGAGGTTAACAAGGCACTGATGCTGAGAGAACACCACTGTGTTGTGAAGACATCTGATGTCGGATGCAGACAGACAGCGTATCTGCACATTCAAAGGCATTTAGTGTTAATTACAGAGAGCTAATGTAGATAAAATGAACATTTCTTTGACGAAAATGAAAAGATCGCAGTAAGGAGCCTTGAAAATGGCTGTTCTACTTTCCAATTCACTGTCCTAAATTATATTAGGGTGTGTGTCCACAGTAAAGTACACACTTCCAGCAAAAGCCATAGGCCTTCAACATTCTGAAATGCCTCCATGCACAGCTTCGTCGTGGCGAGTGGCGTGGAGCAGTGTTCTTGTGGTGAGTGTGCTCTGAGCTCCCAGGGCCATGGAGACACCCAGATCAGTTGCTGTTTGGTCAGCCCCATTTCACAGGCACACCACGTGCCCACCAAGACTCAAATGGGTCAGAGAACAAAGCCACATCAAAGGCGCACAGTCGGATCATGCACATACACACTAATGTGCTCCCAAGATGCAGCCATTCAACCTAAATCCCAGACCTTTGATGATGCGAGTCTGATGGACCATTGTTATAAAGAAGTCATCAGCAAATATGAGCAAATCTACTCTCAGTACAGGCCCAAACTACAAACATACACACACACATGCGCGCGCACACACACACACACACACATATATATATAGACCAGATCTAAGCAGGACAGACACAGATCATGGAAAAATAGTATATGTGTAGGAGTTTCATCATATATATATATATATATATATATATATATAATGACGTAGGAGGAGGAAAATTGAACACATAGACTCTTCATTACTTACATAATCCAGAAAACCATACACAAATTTGAATAAAATATTTTTTAAAAATGCTTGACCTGTTGTGCCTGTTTTGTCATTTCCTCTTTTTTTACATGATTTAAAATACCAGCTAACATTTGCCATATCAAAACTTCAGAGTGAAAAGAGTCTTACATATTGTTTCATTACCTCTCAATTTTTCCCACATTTTTTTCTTCTCCTGTAAAGTTGTTTTTAAAGTTTTGTTCCAACAGTGAAACTGTACAAGTTTTAAATAACCATAAAACGACTTTAAATTTGTCATCTGTATCTTCGAGCAGCAGCCTCTACATACATTGCTAGCTTCCTTCCTCCTTAGGTCTCTAACTGAAACCAGAGGATGACAAACAGGCACAACAGGTCAAGCAAAAATGAGAGAGAGAGAGAGAGATGGTTGGATAGCCCACATGAACCTCAGTAGAGCATTTAGCTCCTGCAGTGGGCTTCAGTTTGAGGGGGTCGGAGAGGGCCGAGCTGGCTGCTTCTCGCATGGCCTGAACGCCACACAGAGCCACCAGCCAACTGTCCCAGTGGAGCAGTCCACTCACCACACACTTCATTCCTCTACACTGGGCCAGGCTGAGAGCAGCTCTGCCCTGCTCTCCAGGGGCACTAGTGCTGAACCCCAGCCCACTGCAACTGTCAGCCAGAAAGTGAGAGCACAGCACACACACCCGTGACACTGTCTGAACAGCGGTCAAATGTGAACAGCGGTGGGATCCATGAGAGGAGAGGAGAGAAGAGAATAAAAGAAGAGAAGAGAAGAGAAGAGAAGAGAAGAGAAGAGAAGAGAAGAGAAGAGAAGAGAAATGTTTTATTGGTCTACTGCTGGATAGTAATGAATAAGTCAAGATTTCATACTATGCAGAAAAAAAGAGTTCCACTTCACTGTTAGAGGAAGTACCAGAAAAGCACCAGAGGGGAAATATTAGGAAAATTATTTAGATGCTAAAAACTACATCAAACTGCATTACCATGTATCCTTCAAGTATAAAGTGGTATAAGTCTGACCATACACTCAAATGCTTTTAAGGGAAGAGAGAAACCATATTTCCAAAAGTAATTTGAGACCCTTAAAATGATTTAGCTACAGACGTGTATGAGCCTATGGTGGCATTGTGTTCTCTGGAGTGATGGCACTCTGCCCAACACTGATGGAATGAACTGTGCTGATCGAGAACTAATCATCCAACATCAGTCCCTGACATCACTAACACTCTTGTGGCAGATTGCAGTCAAATCTTCACAGCAATGTTCCAACATTTAGTGTAAAGTCTTCCCAGAACAGTAGCGGCTTTTCCTATTGCAAAAAGGAGACAAGCAGCTTATTAGTACCAATGCTGAAGTTGAACAAAAAGGGTCCATGCATAGGTGTCTGTGTGTGCATGTGTGTTTACATATGTATGCATGTGTGTGTGTGTGTGTGTGTGTCTGCGTGTGTGTTTACATATGTATGCATGTGTGTGTCTGCATGTGTGTTTACATATGTATGCATGTGTGTGTGTGTCGGCATGTGTGTTTATATATGTATGCATGTGTGTGTCTGCATGTGTGTTTACATATGTATGCATGTGTGTGTCTGCATGTGTGTTTACATATGTATGCATGTGTGTGTGTGTCTGCATGTGTGCTACAACTATGGCTGACTGTGAAGCCTAACAAACTGAACTAACCCGAAGCCATGAAGGCCTACAACATTGCCATTACTGCTCTGTGGAAAGCCTGATAAATTCTAACTCTCCATGTAATTGTCCCCCACATCAGAATGCAAATCTCCAGTGCTTCTGATTCATCATATTTGCTTCTTTTTTATCTCCTCCAGCTACATCTTTTATTAGTTGTGCACTCAGCGTCGGTTTAATTTCTGCGGGAAAGAACAACAGAGGCAGTTGATTATTATTATTGAGAATGTGATCCTACAGCGGCTGAAATAAAATCTATAATGCATTAAAGTGACAGATTAGGGGAGGGGGGGGTGTTCATTTGCACGTGTTAAGACAACACTGTATTGCCCTGGGAACAGCCAATGACAATCTAGTGTCTTCCATGTTTGTGTATTGTGTTCAAATTAAAAGTAGTGAACGGCTACATGTGTGTGTGTGTGTGTATGTGCGTAAATCTGTGTGTGTGTGTGTGTGTGTGTGTGTGTGTGTGTGTGTGCGTGTGTGTGTGTGTTATTTCTTATGGTCAGAGGATGAGAACATATACTGGATCCATGTGCTTCCTATTTGGTATAAGCTGTGTCTTTATTTACTTCACCTCGAGAAATTAACATCATTATTATCTACTCTTTGCCTGATCATGTGAAAAAAGTTTTGTACATTTTTTGTGAAATTTAATAAAAATAAATGAGAAGATAACATCTCAAATGTGATACTTTTCTGCAAATTACTCTGGTCAATAATCTCGTGGATTATATACCCTAATATGTTCAATTCTCAAATAAAATGCAACTGTGCATTACATTTGGTGGACATGTGTTCTGTGCTCTGTGTTCTTATGCTCACTTAGAACGTCAACAAAGCATGTTATTTGAATAGAGATGCCCACTAGAACTTCTGTGTACGACTTTATGGCGCTAGCTCCATATTTTTATATCCAATGCAAACCAACAGTTGTGATTTTTCGACTGAAAATATGTTATGATGAATCTATTATGAGAATGTAGTTGGTGTAAAATGATCTACAATATCAAAGAGAAAAACACAGCAATTGGTGTGAAGGCGGTGTGAACAAAACGATGGAGCAAAAGCTTGGAGAGGAAAAAGGCCTTCCCTAAAAACAAGGCCTTCCTCTCGCCTTTGCCTGAACCATGCTGAATTAATGATAACGGACAGTTATGAATCATTCAAATGCCTGTCTTCTGAAATGAAAGACTAACAATGGAAACACAAGTATAAAAGATGAAATTAGCCATAATGACATAATGGTACATCACTCTGAAGCTGACATTATGACTCATTTTCCAACCAGCCTCACAGCATTGATTTTTATGAAGCCAGAAACTTGATCCTTTATGTACCCCTTTAACCCTCTTATTTTCTATGATGCCCCCAGATATGTGTGTCTACTGTCTGATTTCAAAGAGGGTTGACTTAATCAGAAACAGGGTACGGCCAACCACTGTTTATAAGGTCACAGATATACAGAATGCCTGTGTATGTGGGTGTGTGTGTGACGGTGTGTGTGTACGCGCGCGCGTGTGTGTGTGTGTGTGGGTGTGGGTGTGTGCAAGTGTCTGTGTGGGTGTGTAACACTGGCAGATGAAGTCACTGTGATAACTAGGCATAGGAATAAATGAAGCCATGAGCTAGAAGTATACAGTATTCTTACTACTTAACACTGAAGCTTGCACATTGCTAACTAAATGCTAACTCAGAGTGTACTTACACTATCTGATACGTACCGTGTACAGAGTACAGTATGTTTAACCCCCAACGTCCAGTTCATTTGGCTAGTGTGGTCGCTCACTACCACACCCGGACTTAGGACCCTAAACTTTTTCCAAACACACTTGAGGACGTGGCACGAAACTCGGATGCGAAATGTCCCTTTTAACAAACATGGCGGTGAAGGGATGACTTTGTTCTACAGCAGAGGTCCAGTGTTCGCTTGTAATTTGTGCAGATGACAATGTACAGGGACAAATGGATACAATGCAAAGGAACTAGTTGACAATTTTCATACTCTTACATGCCTAGTAGCTCTGAAATAAGTGGTGATAAGCTGAAAAACTGCATGTTCAGTTTCTAAAGGTACAGGACGCACTGGCAGTTTGCTAGTTGAAAAGTATAAAGTAATGAGTGAAGGGATGGCGTAAGCGTGCCCGTGCCTGGAACATTAAGAACAATGTGAGTTCAGGCCAGCAGAGGAGTGGGAAATGGTGCAAGGCAAAGGGGCCTAGTGTGAGTGCATCCTCAGTCTATTCCTCATTCTCACACGGAAACCAGACCAACATCAAAGCACTGTCCTGGAGAGCATAAGTGCTCTAGAACTTCTAATTCAGTATATACAACCCCAAATCAGAAAAAGTTGGGACAGGGTGGAAAATGTGAATAAAAAAATAAAGCTGTAATTCACAAA
>JBBJLS010000148.1:19027470-19038019 GCA_037577275.1 Bryconaethiops microstoma | reverse complement strand
TAAGTCCATGAACACCAATACAGCTGAAAGTGATTAACAATGCCCTCAGCTGCTTAACCAACCAGAAAATTATCAGATAGGTTTAATTGATTTCATGCCAGGCCCAAAAAAAAAGTGTTCCTTTCATTTTTGTGAGCAGTGTATTACTACTGGGCAAAATTTGAAATGTACAATTTTTCTGGCACATTTCTACTGTTATTGTCAATGCCTGTCACTCCATTGTGTACCTGCGAGTGTGTGCGTGTGTCTATAACCACAGTGTTCTTCTGTTTACTTATATATCCACTTTGCATATATATATACATACATATACTTATTGTGTACATACATACATACTTGCCTAAGTCTATGTATAGTTTACATACACATGTATGTATATATTTTACAATACATATGTCCATATTTTATACTTAGATTGATAGATTGTATAGTGTACATTTTATACTGTACTGTTGGTATAGTATTTTATTCTATTCTTTTTTCTTTGCTGCTCTTACCTTTGTTCTGTCCACTTTCTGCCATGACAAAGCAAATTTCCTACTTCTGGGACTAATAAAGGTTTATCTTATCTTATCTTATTTTATTATGGTAAGAATAACAAAATAATGTTGTATAAGACCTACATTTGTATAAAATCCTGCACAGCCTTTTTTAGGTGATATCAGTCAAGCAGCACTCTAGGCAGCTATGGTCATCAAATCATAAGTCAGAAGTAGTAAGTTTAGTGGATTATAAAAGTCCTGCACATCTGCAACACAGGTGCTTTCGCACCCAAACAGTTGAAATAAAAGGTAAAAAAAAATGTAATATCTTCAATAACTAGGCACTCAACTTGCTCCAACCAGCAGCTAACGGGGTAAAACTGGGCAATATGGTTGGTTTGCGAGTGAATATCCCCACATACACGGCCTTTGAGACACTACAGAACCAGTGAAATGATAAGTGACTGTTTTTTCGGTTGATAAAAAACAACCAGCCCATAAAAGGTTAGTAAGCTGACAAGCAACTGTTAGTTAACTAGCTAGCAAGCTACTACACAGTTAAGATACCATATGTTATTTTAGCTGAAATCCTATTCTTCCTTTTTGTTCACAGTTCCCATGTGCTCCTGTCCATGTGCTTTTAGGGATTGTTGTCATTTCCAGTTTCCTCCTCGGTTTGTTCAGTTGTGTGTCGTTTGTGACCCCTCCTATTCCCACGTGTCTAGTGTTGTGTTATCAGAAGTACCCTTGTGTGTGCTTGTCTCAACTTGCATTGTGCAACTCATGCTTGCACTGCATCGCTTTTCATGAGTTTCAGTCCGTGTTTGCCGTAATGAGTCCTGGTGGTTTCCTTGTATTTATTTTTCTGTTTTGTTCATGTCAGTGTTTTTTGAGTGTTGTGCTTTTTTAATGAAACTTCAGTTTAACTCAAATATACATCATGCTTTCAACATTTCCTTTTATAACAGCTGTTTTCTTTGCTAAAAGATCAGGAGTTCGAATCTCACTCATTACAGTAAGATTCTTTATTTTTAATCATCTTTCTTTTGGGTTCTGTCTGATACTTCTGCTTACAGCTAGTGGACTGCCTTTAGTGGAAACTCATTTAGAACATTACTTAAGTTTGGTGCTAACTGAACACGAGTGGCGAGGTAAAGGTGAGTAGGCCAACATTAACCTGTCAGCTTCTACAGACAGCAAAACAAAGATCTGTGACGAGCTGCAAGCAATTCTAAATCAAGCTTAAATCACCGGGTAGGGAAAAAACACTGTAGTCCGTTATGGTCTGCCTATTTGTCTTTGACCTGTAATAAGTGTGATCCCTGAACCCCCAGCAGATTCGCTCCTCCCCAGTGTCCACTCTGTAGCTATGGCCTTGGTTTGCGCAAAACAATTCTGTGCCAATTTCTTGTGCACCATTATTATTCCCATGTCTGATTTGTGTTTTTATTGTTAGTGATGCTCTACTACTGTTGCACAATCACACTTCACATTTTCTTGTTGAAATGCTTCTCTATTAACTACCATTCTTTTCATGAAAACAGGCTGAAAATATATGATGACAATGAATCTGGAGTAAAAGACAGAAAATGAATCTGGATTAAAAAAAAACATAACACAGTGAAACAGTTTTTCTTTTAATGCTTACGGACTTACACTCGTGGTGTTCGAAAACAATATGAGGGACCAGAGGTAGGCTTATGTATGTATGCATGTATGTATGTATGTATGTACAGTATGTATGTATTTATTTAGTCATTTATTTTCAGCCTCTGACTTGACTAAAACAAAGACCAGCATTATACTTGGACCTCAAATGTACACACTGAGTGGGCAATAAGAGAACAAAACAAACAAAGTCAGTATAGAAGCAGTGAATGAATTAAAAGCAGCGGGACGAATGAAGCTTAGTGGTGGAAACAAAGGCCTCCCAGTATTCCAGATCATTTCTCTTTCACTCTCACCATTCTGATACACTCCTCTCTCCTACTGTCCTGCCTATATGGACAAGACAAAAAGATCTCAATGTCTACAGAAACTGTCTATTCCTCGTCTTTTCAGTCCACATTACTTCTTATTCTGTCTGTCCTGTTGTAGGCAAAGGTCCTTCAAATATTAAGAGAAATTGTGATCAGTTTAGAACATTAGAGAGGATTGGGGTTGAATAAGAGTGCTTTCTTAACTTTCTTGGCATACTATGATTGTTTTCAGTTGTTTTTTAAAGTATTCAAGATGGGCGATGCTACTGAAATGCTGACTCAAATCCAAGGAATGCAAAAATAGAAACAAGTTTACTTATAAGAGTTTTATAAGATTGGGCAAAAAATAAGCAGTGCGTTTTTTAATCAAGCATTTACATCCCCTTGTTAAACCAAAAATTTGCTTGATAAGATTCACAGCACTAAAAGTTTGGAGCAAAGCTAATCATGGGAAGCTGGAATACAGATCATTGATGGGCTGGGGGATTAAGCTTGGTTTCAAAGAAGTGCCAGTACATTATAGTAAAGAAGAGCCAGTACATTATAGTAAAGAAGTGCCAGTACATTATAGTAAAGAAGAGCCAGTACATTATAGTAAAGAAGTGCCAGTACATTATAGTATCAGTGACAAAATCTTTCTTGTAAAATACTGGTCGGTATCTATCCAGCAACTACAGACCTGAGCATGTAATAGCTATGGGCGAAATTCGGGACAGGGGTGTTACCATGGCCGTATTGGACCAACTAAATGAAACTCACTACATTTAACTTACACTGTTTATCAAGAATGTACGGACATCTATCTTCTTACAAACATGTTTAATATCGATTTCTTTGCTTGACTGGAATAACTTAAAATATTTTATGAAAAACTGTTTAGATCTTGTCAATATTCTTTGCAAAAGTGCTGTGCTGTGCTGGGGACAACGCAAAAGTGCTGTGAATTGTGTTGGGCTTTAAGGTGTTTAATTTATTTTTATTTTATTTAAAGTTATTAGTCAGTAGTAGTTTTTATTACTGAAGTAACAGAGCAGGTAGTACTTTGGAAAATTCAATAGAAAACTATGTGTCCAAGGACAAATGATCCAAACTAAATAAAAAGCCTTTAAAAGTGATGAATCTTGTCTAAAAAGTGCTTAACAAAGGGGGATGTCATTCTTGAGTCATTTCTGAAGTACTTCAATTCTACAGTCTCACACATAGCCAAAGACGCTGTGGCCTCTTACATTCTCAGCCTGTCTGCAATCAAACAGTGTGGTTTTCAACAGAAAAAAAAGGCTACAATGGGCACACGAGTATCAGAACTGGTTCATGGAAGAATGGAAGGTGGTCTGTTCTGATGAATCACATTTTCTTATAAAAATTTGGACAGCTGGGTGTGTATGTGATGTCTACCTGGGGAAGAGATGGCACCACGATGCATTATGGGATGAAGGCAGGCTGGTGGAGGCAGTGTGATTCTCTGAGCAAAGTTCTACTGGTAAACACTGGGTCCTGGCATTCATGATGTGGATGTTACTCACACCCCTTCATGATTATAGTAGTTCCTAATGGCAGTGTTCTCTTTCAGTAGGATAATGTGCACATACACACAGTTATACATTTATGTGCATATATATACATATTTACACACATTTTAGATGTAAGGATATACTCCTTTTAAGAGTAAGAGAGACATGCACTGGCATCTTTGAAGGAAAATTTACAATAGAATCTGAGAGGATCCCTAGAGCTATTGTAAGGAGAAAGCTAAAAGTCATCTACAGTTTAAAAAGTTTCTAGAAGCAATTATCCATTCACAGAGCATGCTGGGGAAATAAAGAACTGCGATTGGTCCCCTTCATGCATGGCAGCAGCAGAACAATGGACTGGTAAGTTTCTACACACTAAGGACTACGGCTGATTCTCCTTACATCCTGACGGACTTACTGGCACACACGTGCGAACGAGCACACACACACACACACACACACACACACACACACACACACACACACACACATTCAGAAAACAGACCGCCACTGGAGACCACTGTAATGACAAAAAATATAAGCCCATATTTGAACAGCATTGCCACAAAATGAGCTCCCAACTCACATTCTCCAAACCAAAACATTCCACTCTCTTTTTCTTGCTTGCTTATTCTCTTCTTCTGCCATTCTTTAATCCTGTGCTGGGAGCTTGTTATATATCTATAGATCCATAATAAGCAGGGAAGAGACTACCTCCCGTGTGTTTTAATTTGACTTTAAAAGCATCTTCAGTGCTGCCAGGGCTTTTAATAGTTATTCACTTACAAATGATTGCAGGTCATTACACAGTCATTGGGAGGGCAGTAATGAGATGGGCTTAATGGCTCTTGTAGAACATTGATGTAAACGATAGAGAAAAGTTCCCCTCAGTAAGTTTTTATGATAATTCCATATGAACTGTGTTTGTTTAAACCCCTATTAGTGTAAAAAAGGGTAGCAATCTTCTTAATCAAATCTGATTTATTATGACATTGGTTCACTCTCCTCCTCTGAAGTAATCGTCACATCGCACGGAGGAAGAGACAGAGAGAGAGAGAGAGAGAGAGAGAGAGAGAGAGAGAGAGAGAGAGAGAGAGAGAGAGAGAGAGAGAGAGAGAGCGAGAGAGAGAGAGAGCACACAAGAGAGGATTCTCATCGTCCTTCTAGACAAATATTGTGTTAATCTGTGGTCATGTTAATTCTACTCTCAGACCCTCTTTTCATCATAATTTAACTGTGGCCAGTGACAGCAGGCATAATCAATTGAAGATGTGAATGAGCTGCTATTTATTAAGGGCCGGCACGGAGGCTAGTGAAGACAGCTAAGTACTCGCCCGTCCTTATCCCTATTGATGTACAAGGCTGACAAGTAAATTAAATTTACCTTTGGAAATGGTTCTATTAGTATTTTTATTAGGTTAATTAAGCAAGCTCTGGGGACTCATTGAATTGGTGAGATTGGAGATTAATTCACTGTTCTCTTTGTGCTGGAGGACTGGGACGTAATCCCCCATACAGCCATCCTCCTCCAGAGCTGCACATCACCAGCGAGCCACACCACTTCATTAGCACGCACTGTAAAGTCGCTCCTCAAACCACCACAATGCCAATTACCCCCTTACCTCATACACCAGCCCAGCTGTACAGTTTCTGCTAGAGGATGGTAGCTCATGGCATTACGAATTATGGCCTTAATGTAGTAAGGAAAATGCATTTATTATGGGATTTATTTAAAGAAAACACCTTTCATGGCTCTAGGGTAAAGCAGGCCAGTAGTGGCTTTATAGTTCACATTGATTTAGCCATGATTCTGAGGCCTGATCAATATTAAAACCACTGTCTGTTCTTAAGTGAACTCTTAGCAAGCATGAGTGCTCTGCTCTGTGTTGTGTGCCCCATTCCAGTAGATGAACCAGTAACCACTCTACCTCCATTTATGTATTTGTAAGTGTGTGTGTGTGTGTGTGTGTGTGTACATGTGAGTGTGTGTTTGTGAGCTAAATGCTATCAGTTCTGAGGGTCCAGTGGCCAGGCTCCCTCTCGATGGGCAGCCATTAGCCTGTCCTGCATGGGGTCCCTGCCCAAGGGGGAAGCAGATACAGTGGTTCAGGGCAACAGCAGCCTGGCCTCCCCTGATGAAAGCATTATTGATTGAGAAAAAGGCCTTTTGATAAAGAAAATTGCTCATTGGAGTGGAACGTCATGCTCCCCTGATGCAACGCCTCTCAATCAGCCAGCAGCTGATCGACCAGGCTAGCTAAAGCCGCCAGCACCGGTCAGGAACGTCCTCGCCTCTCATCTGCTCTGATCACACTTACGCCCATTGATCGGCCACTCCAGGCTTTGTCCTCCTCTTCCTCTCTGAAAATAAAGGACGCCGTAGAGCGCAACTACCGAACTCCACACCTGGCACTGGCGATCACACCTGGCTCTGCCAGCGTCAGGTCTGCTCCATGTGGGACGGCTCTCTTTTGACTACAGTCAAAAAACAAATCGCTTCCCTCACCAGGCCTGCCTGCTTTTGGGCCTGGAGGAAGTCAAATTTGCACTTTTAGATGGATGAAAACAAATCACTTTGAACAACTGAACTTATTTGGCATCAGTGATAAACTCCAGGGAGCCGCGGGACTGAAAAGCACGTGTTTGGTTTTCATGTGGTCCCACATAGCGCAACAGCCATGCGCCAAGGCTGTTTGTTCATTGCGTGTAATTGCACACGTGTGGAGAGTGTGGAGCAGAGGACGAAGTGGGGAGAGAGTTGCAGCTGATAGTTGCTGAATTGTTTTGCCACTGCGGTGAGCCTCTTCATGTTTGCACTAATAAAAGGAAGGACCGATGGGCACAAACACACCCCGTCTCAAAATGGACAGCAGCAGGACCCAGTCTCTACCTCTCTCTCTCTCTCTATACCCCTCTCTCTCTCACGCTCTACATGCTGTGCCAAGTTTGTCATTTTAATTAAATCATTTAAATGTAGTCACTGAAGTGCTTTGGTAAAACTAGAAAACAATTTATCTTTGGAGCTTATGAAGTGTCAGTGCTTAATCTGATTGCTTTAGAAGCTTTGGAGTGAAGAATATGCCTGAACGTAATCAGATATAGAAATTTAATGTCCACTAGTCTGGTGAAAAGCGTCCTGAATCTCTCGAGGCCTCACTTCGTTTTGCTCCACAGATTTAGTCTGGCATTAACTCAACTGGGAGCCATTTCTCTGGCCATTTTTAGGCTGACCAATAAGTGTTTTCTAATGAGATAGGGGCAGTTTAGTTGATGACGACAACTAAATGTGCGAATAAAGAGAGTAGAAATCAGAGAAGAAGCCATAATAATGAAGCTCTTGAGATAGATCTTGATTCTAATATACTTAGAGGGATCACCACTGGGAGGATGCTAGACTAAATACAGCAGAAGTTTCAGGATGGTTTTTTCAAGCTAATTGCGTCCCTCTAAATTTACACAAATGAACAATGCCTGACAAGTTATTATGCAAAGGAAATTTTGCCAGACTTACACAATACAGCATATCTAATTCTATTAGTGCTTCAGTCTAACTTCACTCGGCCAAAAACTTTGCAGCATACAGAGAATACCTTCCGCATAAGAAAGAGTTCATTCAGACATAGGGTAATAAGGTCTACTGCTATTTTGACTCTTTCTGGCTATTCAGAGAAATGTTTTCCTCAAAGTTTTCGCAGGATTAGCAATGCTATCTCGATCAAGATAAAGAGTAATGAAATAAATAATGCTGGTCCTCTATCTCAGTTGTGCCAAGTCTCCTCCAAGCTGCTCCTTTTCTCTGCCCCCCACCAGATACACACAACTCTTAATAATTGATTATAATTGATTTTAACCCAGCCCTGACCTGGGCAAAGAGGCTCAGCCAATAGCATCCATGCGTCAGGGAAATGGGAAAAACAGGACTGCACACATCTTTAAAAGCTCCAGACGTGTAGTACAGATAAAATATTTAGACTGGAGAAGCCTTGACCTCACCATACAAGCCAGCTCCCAATTCGAATTGATTTCTGACAAGGCAACTGGGACGTGATTACAACAAAATGCACTAAAGCTGGCCAGCTGTGTCAACCCAATGTTTGCGCCAGCTTGACCTCTTCAGAGTGGCTGGAGGTCCATGCAGAGCCAGGGTCTCGCAGAATGGACAGAGCCCATCCTGGTTCAGGGGCCAAGGGCAGGCTCTCCATTACGAAGGACAAGCAAGCTATGGAGCACCCCGCAATTACATTTCATCAGATCCACTCCACAGCCATCGACCAACACACACAAGCAGAGAAACCGCAGTCACAGTGGACAGAAGCACAATGGAAACAGAGCTTTTGTGCCTCTCCTAATGTTTCAATGCAATCAGTGGAGGTTTCCTGAACTCTCATGAAACTCAAGTCAGATCTGATAATGTTGTATAATGTTATTTCCTCATGGCTTGCCTCTGAGACCTAAAGAGAAGGGTCTCTTTGAACAGAGGTTTGAAGTTTGACAAGACAGAAGCTTAGCATGCATAGCATGAGTCATTTCTCTCCCACGCTTTTGGGAATAGGGCGCAGCGCTGTTGGACAGTTCACTAGAGATGATCTGATAATGCAAGTTGGATCTGTGAATGTGTAAGCCACAGAGATGTAACAGAGCAGCCTGTGCACAGCTGCAACATGGAAGAATCAGCAAAAAGTCTAGATGGTGCCCTGTCCAGCGATTAAAAATGCATAACTATTCTCTGAAGAACCGGAGGACTTTGCTGAAGTATGCCTAATAAGTAGGAAAACACAAAAGATCAGTGAAACTCAAAACATGATCGTTTTCCACTGATTATATCTGTGTAGATGGATTTAGGCAAGCCTGAAATACAAAAATGAAGCTCATATCAGATCATATCGTTTAAAAGATAAATGTAGTATTTTCCTTTAATGACATTTGACTGTCTAAGACCCTCTTCTGAATTTTGGTTAAGTGACCATGTACTGGTTGGTGGGCAAAAGTAATATTTAACAATCAAGTCAAATCACACACCCCCCGACCAACCTCCCAAACGTATCACTGAATTAAAATGCTTAACCGGCTCTGAGATGCTTGCTGATATCATGCTATACAATTCAGAGTTATTTACTGCACTTTTTAAGGTCACATTGAAAGGTTGTGTCTGATTTTCCTAACTCAATCATCAAACAATCAGGAGATTATTTGATTAATATTCAAATAAACAGCTAACTCTCTGTAGGTTTTCTATGAAAGTGGAACACCATAGAAAGAAAGAAAAGGTGTTAATAGGAGGTCAAGTATATGAGTAGGCAGGTAGGTAAGAAGATGAGTGTATAGATTGGTAGATAGGTGGAGGTTTGTAAAATAATTGTGATACCTTTTTCTTTTTGCTTTGGCACATGCAAGTGACAGAGTGATGATGGCAGTACAGCACGTACTCTAGTCCGAATAACAATAAGAGCGCAATAATCCTCATAAAAAGCTGTCCTGAGCTGGCCCTTTCTGATGAGGTCACTGTGTTTATACAACAAACTGACTTCATTCTGGTCAGTGGCCTGAGAGGCATGAGCTTTTATATATATTTATAGGGCTACGATCGCATTACTGTTGCATTAACGCATTATTTACTTAACGCCGACAATTATTTCATCGCACATTAACACAGGTTTTTTTTTAAATCCTTTTATTTTGAAAGTTTATTGCTTTTTTTGTGCTCGTGAGTGCGCGCAGCATGCAGCTCTACACACAGACACATAAGGCTGTCTATGGCTCTGGCAAGACCTAGAGCGCTGCGTGGACAAAAATATCGGGGCGCTTGACATTACACCAACAAAGAGTTTATTGACACTGCATTCAGATTCGTAGACTTTCATATGGAGTTGGTTCCCGTTTACAGCCGCTATAATGGCTCTGCCCCCCATGTTCTGCCGTTTTTTTTTGCAGTTTTTTTCCCTTGGTAAACCCCATCCATGGTCTACATAGGCCTAGTAAGATCTACATGGGCCTAGTTTGTATTTCCATTTGGGTCTCTACTGCGCCTATAAACACTCCAAGTGCCAAAAAAACATCCGTTTTCTGTGACTCAGTTGAAAGATTTTGGTGTCAGGAATGTGCCTTTGGACGGCCCTCCATTGTGATGTCAGAATAGGGAAATTTTTATAGATCCTCCATTTTTGTTCTAAGCACGAGCGCTATGGTTACAGGCAAAGGCAAGTCACACATTAAGTGATATTGTTTTGCTCAGTCCTTTGCAGTGATAAAAGATGGTAAATGGGATTTGTCTCTCTCCTTTTTGCTGGTCATCATTAATTAAAATGAGCGTGTCAGCAGAGCAGTGATCGTGCATGGGAAATACTGCCACCAGCAGGAGTTGTAGAACCGTTGTGATTTTACATTGAGGATTTGGGGTGATTTTTTACAAAAATAGAAAATATGTGGCATCGGGAAAATATGCGGTGAATTGCTGATTTCACAGGATTTGACGCGATTGCAAACTGGTGGGACTGATATATATATATATATATATATATATATATATATATATATACAAACATAGAAGATATTTTTTCTATTTTTGTGTGTACGGTAT
>JBBJLS010000148.1:18984560-18997348 GCA_037577275.1 Bryconaethiops microstoma | reverse complement strand
AGAGAGAGAAAGGGAGAGAGAGAGAGAGAGAGAGAGAGAGAGAGAGATAGAGAGAGATGGAAAGAGAGAAATGTAAGTATAATTATAATTCATTCCCCCTTTTTTACCCTCATTGTTGATCTGTCTGAGTGTGCTGCTGTTATGTTGTATGTTGCACCTATGGTCCAGGAGGAGAGAGAGGGAGAGAAGGGAGAGAAGGGGAGACAGAGAGAAAGAGAGAAAGCTTGAGAGATATTCATAGAGAGATACACACAGAAAAAGAGTGAAAGAGAGAGACAAACAGAAAGAGAGAGGGAGAGAAGGGGAGACAGAGAGAAAGAGAGAAAGCGAGAAAGCTTGAGAGACATTCATACAGAGATACACACAGAAAAAGAGTGAAAGAGAGAGACAAACAGAGAGGAAGAAGGAGGGAGAGAGAGAGAGACAGAGACAAACTTATGAGAGAGACATAGAGGGTTACAGAGAAAGAGTGGAAGAGAGAGACATACAGAAAGAGTGAGAGAGAACAAGAAAGTGAGACATATACAGAGAAAAAATGTGAGTGAGAGGGAGATACAAAGAGAAAGAATGAGAAAAAGAGAGGGAAAGTAGGAGACACACAGAAAAATAGGAGGCAGTAAAAGAAAATAAAAGAGAAAAAGAAAAAGAAAGGTGAAGAGAGCGAGAAAGTGTGTGTATGCGTGAGAGAGAGTGTGTGTGTGTGTGTGAGATACAGGTGAAGGTCTCAGTAGCTGAAGTCCATTCTCCTCACCTCTTGCTCTCTCCTCACCTGTTCATTTCTCCCTGCCATTTGCCATATGGAAGAGCGCTGCGCTCTGAGCAAACACTTCCATTTCCATCGTCAGCGGCTCATTACGAGACGTGTTCATTCTCCTATTCACAGGCTAGCTTTAGCAGCTGTAGCTTCACTAATTTCTATAGGTGCAATTAAACATCTGCCTTCTGCCAGTGATTAATATGACCAAGGCTCAGAGCAATACAGATGAAAAACAAGACAGACTTCTCTTCTCCTGTGCCACAGACAATTCCTGTATCAGTCAGTCCAGCTAGCTGATGTAGGGCAGGGCACATGAGTACTGAACCAGTGTCAGCTATTCCCACAAGGGCATTTCACTGCCCTCTGAACTGTCCAGAGAGAGAGATGCCTTTTTTGACCACTTAATCCACTGTTAACTTAATTACCACATAAGGGTTGGGAATCTGTCAAACATATGACATCACGATACAAAGAGCACCATGTCTGAAGTAGGTAATGGAAAACAATAAGCATGATCACTTTTTTTTATCCGAAGTTTGCAAAAATTAATTTTAAAAAAAGGACAAGAGGCAAATCAATGAATTCATAAAATAAGTTAATGGCATAATATGCTGAAATCTAGTCAGCGTCTTGGTACTAGGCAGTGTATGCAGTTACTACATAAACAGCAACATAGCAACAAAGTTACATCAATATCTCTGCTAATTACTTAAAGGCTCTTTATAACTGATCTTTTTTATAATGCATGCAGTAATTCAGCATTTTAGTAGTACTGACGATACCCACAACATACTCAGAAGTCAATCGTGATGTAATTTATCATGGTAACAACCAGACGTGGGTCAATACCACCTTTTTTATGTCCGATACCGATGCAATAAAGTCAAGTAGGTGTTTTGTGATATTTCAACTATTTGCACAGTACGAAGTTAAATTAAACACCATTCTCCCAGGACCATGGAACAACACAAGAACAAAAACAGAAGCAACACATATAACAAAAACAGAAACACCACAAGACCACACAAGTGCAGGCAAGACAGGACTAAAGAGCAACAGTACAATAATTTACAGGACATGACAACATACAGTGCAGCTTGCAGTACCAGCACTAGTGGGAGTGAACACAGTATTGTGACACACGGTACTCTAGCAGCATCTAGAGTCATTAAGTGTTCGAAAGTGCAGAGGAATGCAAAGATTAAGGTAGAAAGCAATAAATAATTGTGGAAAAATAGCAAGTAGCAGCAACAGGATTACACAATATAGATAAGAAAAATATCTGCTGATACCACTGCCACTTTGAATCAGAAATGGCTCCCTACCTCCTCATAGTAGACAATTTCAGTTATAAAATTCCAGTTTGAACACAATAGTCCGGAATTTGTTCATTGCAGAATTCCATACCTGTCTAAAACACCGATGGTTCTGTGTTAAAACATATTGTACACTGTTCAGGTACAGGAGTCTGTAGTTATATTCCTGTATTTCCGATCCAGTTATTTTGGCCCCTATTGGACCGATACTTAGAATTGGATTTGTATATTCCTAGTAACAACACCATTTGGTCACACTGTCCACTTCTGTTAACACAGGTTTTACCAAAGATGATACGTAAAGCAGTTTAGACATTGATGATCATTTGAAGATACAGTATCTGAAAAAAGAAGTTGATAGGAGATAGGATAGGAGAAGGAGATTCCACGCCAGGCCAATGTCGGCAGAAAACAATGGACTGGATATCGGAGGGAAAAAACGATGAACCATCCAGTCCTGCAACAAATCTGCCCTGAAATTGCAGCAGAAATCACCTATACTGGCTATACTCACAACTTGAGGATCGATATTAGAATAAAAAATGATATCACCCCATCTCTACATACAGTAAACGAGTGGTAAACATTTTCTGTTCACTTCTAACTTTTTTCAGCCACTGCACTGTGTAAAGCGAGCGCAACAGTCTCTTCTTTCCGTTGTTGTTTTCTTCCTCCCTAAAAAGCATCAATCACCCACATTTGAAATGCGAGAAATAAATGTACCAGAAAGAAAGAGATATAACTCTTGTAAAAGAATACTCATTACAAATACATTTACATGTATTTTGTATTCCGCTTTCTGTCGCTTTCTCTTCTGCTCGCACTTGGAGACAGAGAGAGAGAGAGAGAGAGAGAGAGAGAGAGTAATATCACATTTGTTTTCCCACCGTGAACACGGCTGAAAGCTGTCCTGTCTTGGTCAAATGGTCAACAACGAAATTATTCATTGTCATGGTGCAGAGTTTAATTTTAGACTACCCTTGATTATGACCGTTATTCATCTATCACCAAATACACAATAAACCAGTGTGAAATGATGCATGCTGGAGGTAAATACATTCCTTCTCAAACTGAAAAAAAAACTAGCAAACTCTCTCTCTCTCTCTCTCTCTCTCTCATTTTTTTATGAAGTCGAGGAAAAACAGTGAGGTAGCAATGATTATCAGATTCAATCTGGAGGCGATCATGTAAATAGGTCCACATCTTGGCAAGTTGATATGCAAAGCAGCCCTGTCCCGTGTGTCAGGATCTGTGGAACAAGGAGATTAATGGAATCCTAAAAGTGTAAATTATAGCCTTTACCCACTACGGTGTGGAGAGGAAGGCCGCCTGCCCCCAGGGAGGCTCCCCACAAAGCAATTCCAGCAGCTCCGCACATGCAGATCTCTCAGACACAGGGGTGAAGGGCAATTTCCCTCAGTCTCACTTCTTTATTTATTTCCACAGATAGAGTGGCTGGACACATCTACATATCCATGCGAGGCCAGCTGTGTGCAGGTAGTAATGTATGGAGAGGGGGGATGGGGAGACGAGGCACAAGGGGGCAACAACACATTCTCTGATATATACACCACATTTAAGACTGCTGAACAGGCGCTACACAAAAAACCAAAAGCAAACAAAACTCAATTATCATTAAGATGTCAACAAACCAGGCTGGTACAAATGCATATAGTTTATTATTCAGCACTCAATCAGCATGTTACAGGCACAACACAGGGCTACTGTCTGAACATAATAGCATTACCAACGTAGCAGTTGTTTCAAAAACTGTGTAACAAAGCCTGAAAAGGTAACAAGACAAACATTTTTCAATATATATATATTTTTTACAGACATCTGAGGTGTAGAAGAGAATAGAATGCATGAAAATGCCTCTGCATCCTTGCCTTGTGGGGAAAAAAGGGAAAAAGAAGAGAAAGAAAAGCTCCCACAACACACCCGCCTGTGCGAATGGTGAATAGGAGTTGACAGGGGGCACCTCCGGACAGAGCGCCATAATTACGGGCACTATGTAATGTGTGTGTTTTAATGGAATGATGCATGTCCTTGGTATTAAAACACCGCTTCAAATCTGTCTTTTTTTTTTTTATCCCTCCCCTCCTTTCTCCCTCTGTCTCTTTCTCTTTTTTTTTTTTTTTGCTTTCAGGTTCTGGCAACACTGATGTCCTCTCACCCTCCTCCACCCCCACCTCTCCCTTTTTACTATTCATTGAGATACAATCGGCGGTTGGCACTTCTCCAGTGTTAGATGCATTTGAATAATACATGACATGCCCTTTCGCTGACATCACAGTGCCAGAGCTCCAACAAGGTATGAATCTTATTCTATATACACTTCCAATGTTCAGCTGTTCACAATCTATACTGTCAACAATTTATCAAGGGGATGCAGAGTGTCTCTGCCAAGTTATCAGAGTGGTCGGCGGGCGCGTATGATCTAGCCGGAGCATCTGGCTCTTCAGTGCTCCTGACATTAGCACAGACAAGAGAATCAGTGGACTATTGAATGCAATTACAGTAAGCGAGACAGACAATAAAGATTGATAGCGCTTTCTCATTTTATCACACGACAAACACAGCGGAGGTTAAGGCGCTGCCTTCAGCTGCCTGAATCTAATAATGATTGAAAATATGCCATGGTGTGGGCATGGGGACGGGGAAAGGGGGAAAAAAAATCAGAAAAAACGACATGCCCCATGCATATTCTCCATGTACATACGTTACACACGCCATATTCCATGTACTCAAACTCATAGCCATGTGCAAAGAATGTACACGCGAACACACAAAGACGAACACGTATGCACACACAAATGCCCTCACAATCAAGAGTGTACACAACTTGCCGGGGCAAGTAATCATATTCTGCGGTTTTTAAACGGACGAAAAGCCTCGCTCGTATTCAGTGTTAATGATGAATATTTACACTACATCGATCACTTTTTTTTTTTTTGCAAGCAATCTGAATGATTAAGAGGGGAGAAAGTCACCATGCATATTTAAACAATGCAAGAGATAATAAATGGATCCCTTCAGTACAATCAACAACCTCGGGCAAAGCAGAGGAGAAACATCAGAGGGAAACAACTTCGCTGTTGACCACACTGAAAGGCCAAAACAAAAAGAGAAGAAAAATCCCCGACATCCAAGAAGGGATACATATTCATATCACAGATGCATTTAAACAAAGCCTGGAACAGTGGGTGTTAATGGAGAAACAACCCTGACAAGTCATACTGAAATGACCTGACAAGATTTTGACTACCTGGACCAAAAAAAAAAAATAGCATTATGGGATACAATTTTAACTGGGCTTACTTGCAAACATGACAAATGTTTAATTCCTCGGAAGAGTGTGAAAGAAAAACCATTTTCTGAGAGACATGGAGGAGATGACATGTCACCGTGAGGCTTTTCCATTATTTGGTTGAGTAATCATAACAATACGACATACTTCCCCCCCAAGAGTTAATTGCACTATGGCGCTATAAGCCAACACCAGCACTGCTATGTTTGCATGCACACGTCAGTGCTCCTTTTTTCCTATTATTTCGTGAAAGGAATTCACTCTGATTTCTACTACATCACATTTCTATATCACCATGCATGTAGATACCACAAGCTATTACAGAGTCTGTGTCACTGAGCCAAGAAGATTACAGTTCTTATAAAGTTCTTGAATATCCACTGAATGAATGTCTGGCCATTATTGTGAGCACTACTGCTGGGTGGTCTGTACCAGTATTTTGGTATTAGCATAAAAATATTGATTGAAATTTAAGACATGGTAATACATGCAAAAAAAAACTTGCATGTAAAATGGTGTGCTTTTCATTTGCTGGTGCTTCAGAGGCTTTAAAATGATATCAACAAGTTCAGAAATGTAAAAAAAAAAAAATGGTCAGGTTTAGCTTTTCAGTGCTGTGTAAGGTCCGCTTTGATGTCATGTTAAAAGAAACAGAACTTCAGTGCAATCAAAACAAAGTTCATATGACATTTTATTAAAGACCCATATCACTGAAAACTGAATTTTCCTACATTTTTGCATAAACAAAAATCAGCACCATGTCAAAACATTCTTTTTACTCCAAAAGTCAGCGGAAGTACATTTAGCTGCAAAAACAGCCCATTTGTGAGTGCACAGTTTTAGTGATGTAACAAAAAGCAACACAATACACTGATCAGTTACAACATTAAAACTACTGACAGGTGAAGTGAGCTTGAATACATCAGATCAAGCAACTTATAAGATTGCTAACATCTTAGTGCCAGAAACCACAGCACACCTTCAGAGGTCTTGTGAAGCCCATGCCTTGATGGGCCAGAACTGTTTTGGTGGTAAGAGGGCGGGGACCTACATAATATTAAGCAAGTGGTTTTATTGTTTGACAGCAGTTTAGCTCCACCTACAAGAAGTGTTTTGGCTCAGGCTATTTTTTTTAAACAGGCACAATACAAGGCAGTTTTTAACAGTCTTCATGTCATATGTTACACTCTTATTTAAAACAGTGCAAGCAGGGTATCTGCACTTTTTGATATGCAAATTCAATGACTTATCAAGACCTCTAAGAAGAAAAACCAAGACCATCACGGCAGCAAAAAAACAACAGCCTAGAATTTAGCTGATTTCAAGAAAGCACACACTTCTTTTTATGTTTTATAGAGCAATAGCTCAAACATAAAATGTCTTTTTCAACCAGCCATGGTACTTCTCATCCTCCAACCATCTCTCATTGAATTTGCATTTACACATTCTACACTCGCATGGATTAAAGCAAAAAAAAATTAATTTTTAACGCTGTGTTGTTCATTATCCCCTAAGCCCCTAGTTCAGATACCACACAAAAGCACACACCTGCCATTTGCATGTTTTGCACCATGAACTAAACGGCTTGCCGTTATTGCCCATTTCATTTAGTCAAGCCCATCTCCACTTTCTTTAACGTGTTGTCGATGTCCGACACATCTGTGCCTTCCTTTAACAGAAGCGCATCCATGCTGGCATAACCGAAAGCTAATTGACGCGCAAGTGATGCCAATCGA
This sequence comes from Bryconaethiops microstoma, assembly GCA_037577275.1. Lineage (NCBI taxonomy): Eukaryota > Metazoa > Chordata > Actinopteri > Characiformes > Alestidae > Bryconaethiops > Bryconaethiops microstoma. The sequence continues at coordinate 18,990,229 of JBBJLS010000148.1, read as the reverse complement.
AGGGCCCATGTCTTATAAAATATGGCTGTACGGACTATTTACATAGCCACGTTTACAAATAGCCTAAACTCATTTTAAAGCAGGCTGCAGACTGTTGCTTATAAAGAGTGATGCTCCAGTTAACTTTAGGCATGCACTTAGGCCATACCTGTCAATTTTCAACATTGAAAATAAGGGATTTTTCCCAAGATCCCAACAAAAATATGGGAAATTTAGGCCATGTCCACACGTACACGGGTATTTCTGAAAACTGAGATTTTCCGTTTTCGTTCTTTTTGAAAATCGCATCCACACGAGCACGTTTTCAAAAATATCTCCGTCCACACAAAATAACAAAAAATGCGGTCAAAATGCTAAGGCAATATGTGGTCAAAATGCATAGAAAAACCTCCGTTTTTAAAAATGCCCATGTACGTGTGGACATGGCCTTAGAGCAGCTTCCCATGGCCATTCCTCTGTTAACAGCAAGAAAACAGACTCCAAAACTGCTGTTATTTATTTTTAACGGCGCATAAGCTCTCGCAGCACTTGCAACATGGAGCCACTGTCCTGAATCTTGAGCTTCTGAGTTTTGGGTTCTTATCTATTTACGCAATGGGTTTTCTACACTATTTTTTGAACTTTTTTAGCTACTATTAGCGAACTTCATGACACACCACTGCCTTCCAATCATACATACGTTCTCCTCCGATTGTGGAGAAGGGGGTCACACTCCCCAAAACTATAGATCTGCTGCAGGAGGACAACACTCGCTGTGGGAGGTCAGTCACAACTCAGGTCCAGCAGGATGGAGTTCAAAGGATGTTTAATGCCCATTTAAACTTGCACATGTAAGGATAATGTATAATGTATGGTTCTGTAACAAATAAAGAAAGAAATTACTACTGTGCTTATGTTAAAGAGATGCTAGATGGGCTAAATGCTTAGTGTAAATCTAGAATAAACTTTAATTATTCAATCGGTTCAGGACTCAAGTAAGTTTTGATCATCTGAACACAATCCTTAAACAAGAGCAAAGTGCCTGAATATTCAGCACAGCCATGAACAGTTCGCCCCTTTACTCTCTCTTTAGCTTTAGCTAACATTATTAGCAGTGTACAGGCTAATCTAGCATCTTTCTGAAAATAAACAGAAATAGCACAACAGCGCCATATGAACTAGGTACTTATAGCCAGTAATAACGCATGCACATACAGTACAGAGCTGATGCAACACCGTCAGAGGATCTAAAGTGAACAGGGTAAGTTGGAACATAACTACAGCTCCCAAACAGTTTCCCCATCTCTCTCCGTCTCTCTCTCATTCTCTCGCACTAGACACGCACCCATGTTGCTTCATTTCACCCTAGAATTAACTTAATGAAACCTTCCTTTTAAAATTCCAGACTTTTCAATACTTTTCAAGGCCTTACAAAAACTTAAACATTAAGACTTTTTAATACTTTTCAAGGATCCGCGGGGACCCCGTGCAAGGATTTTTTTTTAAAATATGGCCCTTTTAACTACAGAGTAGCCGCACTCGAGAAGATTTTATTGATGCAGAGATTAATTTATTGATGCACGCTATGTGATATTTGGAAAATATCATTCTACTGAATTTTATCCTTTGCTTGCATTATAACTAGATAAAAGCCAAAAGCTCAAGCGAAAAAATAAAAACATTTCAAAGTATAAAACACCGCAAAACAAGTTTCTCAACCGAAGTTTAACTTCCATCTCCCTGCTCCGGACAGGGGGCACTGGAGACACTGGATGGAGAGAGGTGGGTTTGGGAGGGGTGTCTGACAGCTGAGGACATTTGCATGCACACACGGTCGCACACGCAGTCACAGGCGGTCACACACGCAAGGTGCTGGGGACTTATCGGCCAAGATAAGGCCTAGCTGGCCTTTTACCTGGGGAATTCAGGTCTAATCTGAAAAAGCCTGTCACTAACAAAGAGAGATCCCTTCCTCAAGGATAGCGAGGCTAAAGTGAAACCCAACTTTGCTCCATCGCCTCCTCGCCTTTTATCTCCTCCTTCATTTAGGTCCATGCTCATTGTTCTCATAATGCAATGCTTTTACCCTTGTGCAATGACTCCATTACCAGTGGATATTGTCCCCCTTGTCCTCACTGTCTGATAGGTGCAAATGAATGAGAATATAAATATTGACAAAATGCTTTCTTTTTCTACAGCTTTGACTTTGTCCTGCACTTTGGCTGGCTAGCCCGCACCAATACCGAGTGGGGGGGAAAAAAGCCTTCCTGTCCCTTATGTGCTCATTCGCTTTCATCAATGATAAAAGGTTGCGCTTAATCCAAGGATAATTTGCCCATCCTGTTTATTCACTGGCGAAAAGAGCACAAACAGTTTGTGACAGATAAATAATCTATCAAACGAAGCAACCTTCCTTCATGGACCTAGTGGTCAGTATGCTGTTTACTGACCAAACAAAGCATTTGCATATAAAGCAGTGTCCTCAACACTGAATGGCTGTAGAGAGCATCCCATTAACAACAGTTACTTTGAGGTGTGGGCAACACACACTGCTGGGTACAGTGGTGTGGCACACACGGCTAAAACTGTACCGATATTCTAAAGAGGTAAACAGTCCCGTTAACAGCATTTCGGTATTTGACAAACGCTGTTTCACAGTTGCAAGGCCTCTGTTAAGATGCTTATCATAAAATGTCAAAAAGAATTACCAAGATAACTGTCTTCTCCGAATGGGCACAAGGCACTCTGACATATTGCTCATAGATGGGGTAGATAAGCAAGCCCTGAGACTCCTGTTCCTCAGTTGGCGGCCACTGGATTTTCCCCCACATCCAAAGAGTCCAATTCCCCGCTCATATGAATATGCCATTTTCATCCCGCCAGCATGATGAATCCCTGAACTGTACACCAGCTCCACCAAAAATGCCATATTAATGTCAAAAGAGATATAATGATTTAGATTCGTCAGATTGCCCGATGTCAGAACACATCCATCCACCGAGCTGGTTGATTAGAGATTTCCCATCAGAGACAGAGGAGCACAGAAGATAAGCCTCCTTTTGTGTTCCACAGCTCGACGGGAACACAGGACCACCAGAGCTTTGACAAGTTTACTATCCTTCAACTTTCAGCACACTTCCTCAACTTCTCAGTGGTTTATTACATCACACTATTAAGAGTGCACTAATACTCACTCAACTATTCAGAGTGCACTAACTCACACAACTATTAAGGGGTGCATTAATAGTGCACCTTTATTTAGTTAACAGACATAACTGTGCACTAACAGTCACAGCCATTAAGGGTGCACTAACATTTATACACCTATTACTGCACATATGTAAGTGAACTAATAGTGCACCCTTAATCAGTGTATCCTTAATAGATATAAGAGTGCACAAAATTGTCAAGATTAGAATCTGAACGTTTCTGATCAAAACACACAATCAACAATTTGTTATGATTTGTTGCCAATCTGTGTTGTATTTAAATGAAAATAACGAGTCAAGTAATTGATGCCGCTACACCTGCACCAAAACGTCCCAGCATGGCTCAGCCTGATTCATTGAGTTAAATAGGTCTTGGTGTAATGTATAAAGAATAAATAGAACAAAATCAAATGAAAGCTCTTAGGTTTGAAAGGCCGTCCTTTAGGATAGCGTACTAAGAAAACTGGGAAAACTTTATTTATTCAAAGAAAATTCTGTTTGTAAAATATTTTACTTAATAATATGTCTCGACACCACATAGGGTTAAAAAAGTGAAGGGAGGGAAGAAAACAAAGACATATCTTCAGTTATGTTTCTTGAGTGTGTCTTCCGTTTTCCGTCCCTTGAGCGTGTTGTACTGTATCCATGTTTAATGAAATAACTTGTGGAGGTCAGAAAGACACGGGGGCACCAGCTGTCCAGCCCTACGAGTGCCACGAATGCTGCCTCCATTTTAAGGGTCATTAATTACGCAGAGTGGAATTATTCTGCATAGCTTCCTCTCTCCCTTCCTCACCCCTGTCACTGCTTAACAGGTTCAAGCTCCAATGCATCAAATTCCAGATAAAATCTCCAATAACAATTAAGCCGGAAACACGCAATTTGCAGAGGAAAAAAAAATGGTCAATACCTATTATTGCCTCTGCATACTAAATGAACGAGCCTCCTCTGGACTTTCTGTTGCACAAATCACAGACCCTTTGAACCTGAGATACGGCTCACTGTAGTCCGGCAGACCAGCACATCAACATGGGTTTTGGAAATAAAGTACATGTCTGTATTTGGCCTGACTATTTATGGTACATATCCTTCATTTTTCTAATATATCATTTTTACCTACTTGGGTCCTCTAATAGCATTTGTGTGTGTGTGTGTGTGTGTGTGTGTGTGTGTGTGTGTGTGTGTGTGAACCATTTGTCCATTATCCGTCTTCAATCTCTCTTAGAACAATCTGTTTTTGTATGTAAATATAAAAATGACCTCCATTCTGATTGGCTACCCTGTACTGTCCCACATTCTTAAACCAATCGGAGCTGAAACACTCCCTATAACATCAGCACGGATGGCACTAGGTGGATATCTAGGTGCAACACAGTGAATAAACTGTATGTAAATGTATTTGAGACATGATGAATTCAGAACACAAATCAATTTCCATATATGAGGCATTCAGAACAGGGGTTGATACTGTTTTATTTCCAAATAGTCTGATCCATCATGATATGGAACCTTTGTATTTTTGTATTGTGTACTGAGAATTATGGTGATTTTTTACTTACTCCTCAACATTGTCCTTCTGCATGAATAGCAGTTAACCTAGTATGCACCTCTCTATTACGAAGCAAATAAAAAGCCATTGATTCTACCTTAGTACATGCTTTCTGAATGTATCCTTTCTGAATACATTATTTAAGAGTGAGTGTATATCCATGCATCTGGGTAAGAATATGTACGAATCTTGGCTGCTAGGACTGCAGTCTGCAGGACTAACAAGAGAGTGGGCATAGCCTGAAAAACTGAAAGAGTACAATTTCCCAGTCTCGCCCCATCCCTCACTGCTGTGCTCCAGCCATGCTTCCAAAGCCCCTCCCCACAGAGGATAATACCACTTACACAGAGTTTGGTAGACAGTTGTTTTTCCACCATGAAAGAAACATAACATAAACTCCACACAGCTGGATTTAACATGCTTTAGTGACAATTGCCTGGCTATACTTTGGCTAGAAATTTGGTCAAGTGGAAATGTGGCTAACTCAGCGTCAGTTTCGAACGCAGGAGAAAGGAAGCTCGATGATTGACCTCCGTCAGACACTCCTCCTGGCTCTTATTGGTTGTTTTGATTTGGGAGCATTGGATTCCTACAGATGGCATTGGGCACACTACGTGGAGCAAGAGGAGCCTGACTTTTTCACAGATTACGTATTTAATGGCCTACTGTTGGGACACAATGACAGTTTTAGCAAATAGGTCAAAAAGTTATTTTTGTATGGATTACCTTCTGCAGGCTTATAAGTGAGTGTCCACGCTTGTCCTGGGTGAAGATCACCATGGTGATTAATTCATTGGGTCACTGCCCAAGCTTTCATGCAAACACCATTCCATCTACAGTCACAAACATGCATAGACACACAACCACACACACACACACACACACACACACACACACACACACACACACACACACACACACACACACACACA
>JBBJLS010000148.1:18934737-18971998 GCA_037577275.1 Bryconaethiops microstoma | reverse complement strand
GTGTGTGTGTGTGTGTGTGTGTGTGTGTGTGTGTGTGTGTGTGTGTGTGTGTGTGTGTGTGTGTGTGCGCGCGCAAAATGAGAGAGGAAAATTATGTCACTCATGTCAGAGTGCTAATAGGCCCGGCCTCACTCCAAATTTAATTTCGTAAGCCACTGTTCTTGATTTTTTTTTCTTTTTAGATCAGCAGCTAACAATCTATTAAAGGCAATATCACAGACAACGCAATACAAGAGGTCATTACAAGATTATGTAAACTCCAGACTTGCATTACCATTCTGCTTCCATTTATGTGGCCGTTATTATGGCAGAAATTAGAGTGTGATTAGAAAGCACAGTAGCCCTTGCTCTCCACATGCTGATCTGGGCACCCGGTGGAGGGAAACTGGCCATTTGCAGAGCGGATTTATAGAAGCGTGCCGTCATTTGGTTTTTTTGTCAGCATGATTACAGCGACGCCTCGCCTAGTAAAAACCAGTCATTCTGTTATTTTTCTCTCACTGTGGCCCAAATCATCTATTTCGCATATTTGATATAAACAGCCACCTTTTCCTAATGTCGCACTCCAGCAACGAGGAAAGGAAAAGTGTCCCGGATAATATTATGCCAGGACCATACGTCCGTTTATAAGTATGCGGCGCATGAAGCATTCGCTATACTTTAGTGCACATGAGCTGAGTAGCTGTCAAAATTACAACAGGCATCTCAAGTAATTATGCAGATTTATGCAAAACATTAACAAGAAGAATTAAATGCACAAATGAGGTGGCTACACTTGAATTGTTAAGATTATGAATAATTACCATGAATCTTTTTTGCTCTTAATATAACTTGTTTTTGATAAACAAAGCCTTAATTATCAGAATACTTCTGAGAATATCGGTGACCTTCATTAATCTTACAAAACAAGTCTCTGGTGAGCAGCGGTGGAGGAGGCCTGCTCTCTGAGAACACAAACAACAGGAGATGCGTATGCTAACTAGCCACTTCAGAGAGCTGAGCGTGTGGCCAGGTATATCTTACAGCTAAGCCACAGATGCACAATCATGCCAAGCAACGCAGCCTTTCCATCTGGGACTCCCCATTCCAGCTACTCATTAATTACAATCAGATTTTTCATCCCCTTCTCCTGCTCCCCTCTCAGTATGAGAGATCGCCTTTCTTCACCTAATTCCACAGAACGGTTCTGTACGGGCCAGACCGATATATCAGGCCGACATCGAAGTCAATTGAAGTTGATGACTGGGACTTCAATCATCAAATACGATTGAGAGGCAGATCATTTTCTAAAGTTTGATCTAGTTTAGACTTTACAGCACTTTACATCTTAAATCTTAAAAATCATGTAAATAGAAAAACATGCAAAAGACAAACATGTAAATAATAACAGTTTTATTTAGCATATTGCATATCACCCAAAACATTTTCTGAAAATGAAAAAAATGGGGGAAAAAAAAAGAAAAGTAAGAACCAGTTAACTGAAAACAACAAAACCATGCTGGGAAGCTATGCCCTCCATGCTACAATAGTTATATTATTAAAGACTTTTTGAATACTGGGAAGCTGTGCCCTCCACACTATGATATTTATATTATTTAAGACTTCATGAGGCAATCGTATTTGATAATTCACAGTTGACAACTGACAATCACATCAGTCAGCACAGAACCATTTATCAAACTACTGACATTAAGCTCAGAGAACAAAAAAGTGTTGGTTGAATCATTTCTTTACTAGTAGTTGTTTAATGCGTCCTTAATCCTTTTCTGCCTGAGCAGAATTTTCAATTGTTTTTATACACAAACGTGCACTGACACAGAAAGATATATAGCAAATGCAACATAAACACATTTTAAAAAGGAGGAAACAGTTCTTTACAATGTAAAATTAGTGTGATTATTAAAATCAAATATTTTTTTCATCTTAGAATTTAAACCAGTTTCTGTGCAATACAGAGGAAAGTATATGATATAATTCTGCAAGCTACTCAGAAAAAAATGTAATGGATGTGTAAATTTAGTGGTGTGTGATTTTTGTTATTTAATGTTTTCTTTAGCACATGTCATTTATAAGTGTAAAGCATACTTACAAACTTCGCTAATCATCAAGTCATATATATATGATTTTTTAATGGGCTGGCTGGAAAGAATTAATCAAACCTGTCAGGTCTCAGATTATTTCAGCTCATTTTTGCCCACTCTTCCACTAACTGGGTACACTTTTCAACTGGGTGTCTATTTCAGCATTTCACCTGCTGGTTGATGTTTGGTGATTTTGTTGAACAGTCAAAGTGTCCAAGTGTTCCATAATGTCTGTTAAATCAGTCACGTACAGATCTGGCCCCTATGCACCCTATAGTTGTCAACCTGGGATGTGAGAGGGTCAGGTTTGTGTTCTTCTTGAAGTGCAAAGTTAGTGGAGAAGTGAGCTAAAATGCACAGGAACTGTCCAAAGAGCCTGAATTCCTTACCTCACAGGACTGATGCTGTCATTACGGCATGGAGCCCATTAAGGCATAGCAGCATGTACAGGTATATGGACACCCATTCAGGTATATTTCAACTGATTAAAAGAAATCTCAACACTTAGAGAAATCTAATGTTTCTGCTTGGGTCCTGGGAGAAGGAAATGAAGATGTCCGTAGAACCTAAAGGACCAGGTTAGATATTTTCAAAATTTTCTCAATGAGTAACTTAACCTATAAGCATGAGTTAACAGTTCAACAGCTCAACACTGTCCATCTAAATACTATCCTTCTAAATAAGACTCTTTTATAGGGTGTAGAATGACTTTCTAAGGCCAGAAACAGGTAAGAAACAATTCTAACAAAGACAGCAGATAAAACCTGAGCTATTCATGTAAAGGCAGTGTGAGCAGCGATGGTTTGTAATCTAGTTTTAGTAAAGTGAAAGGCAAGTGTTTGTTTAAGGTCAAAACTGAGCAAGCACTTTCAAAAATGAGCCAGCATTTTCCCTACAAACAGGTGTTGGAGTGATTCATTAGGAAAATCCAATGGTCAGATAAACGAAATTCTAAATAAAATCGTAACTGTCACACATCTGGTACAAAAAAACCTGTATATTAATAATAGATAAACTATTCTACATACATACATTTGAAATATAGATATATATATATATATATATATATACATACATACACGAACACACACACACACACACACAAACATCTACATATAAGATAGACCCTATTTGTCTGCAGCTTTGCAATCATAAATAACTGTGTTGGTTATAAACCGTGTAATTTAAGTTTTAGAGTTTAGAGTTTCAAATCTGTGGCATACATTGTAAGTATTAGAAAAGAAATGATGCAAACTACTGTATATCTGAATTTTCAACTTCTTAATATTGGTATCAGGCACAATAAATGTTTGTATCAATCGTGCCCTATTCAACGACAGGGCTGATGTGTTATCTGCTTTTTGCCCATTGGATTCAGTCTTTGCAGGCATGGCTAGAACCTTCATGCTCTCTCCATGCACTGCCCTCTGGTATCAATTGTCACATTGCCCTGTCAATCAACACAAACCCCCCACGCTTCTCTTCCTCCTACACAGTCTCTCAGTACAGACTGAGGGTCCATCAATCCAACCTCTAGCACTCCAGTCATCCCCAGCACATTCCTCCTCTCTCCACCCCTCCATCTGTCCCTCATGTACAGTGCTCCTGCCGGCCAGGCACAGGGAATGGAACAGACTACCACAGGAACAGGCACCAGATTTGAACACCCATTTGACGAGAGATTCCTTGTAAAATAGCAATGTCCATTAAGCTGCGCCTGTTGTTTATGTTTCACTTGGCCTGTTTTTCCCCACCTTTCCTTCTCACCATCGGTGGGGTTATTACAGTCTTTAATATTTCTGCTCCTGTCCCTAAGCTAGTCTCAGAGGAGAAGTTGGACCGGTCCTTTGGTTATTGTCATTCTCTCTCTATTTCTCTTTCTCCTTGGAATGCAGATTCTCCCGGCCAGGTTGTGATGCCTTCCATACTTTGAAGATCAGAATTAAGATGGTGGAGACGGTGGGGTTGAGGGGAGGAGGGGATTGGCTTGAGATGCTAATGCTAATATTGCACTGTGCAGCAGGTTTGGTGTCCACACTTCATAGAGGAGGAAGGCGAGTGGAACAAAGCCCACTCATTCTTTTTGTTATGATAATGCAGCCAGTGCACCCGGTATGCACTTTGGAAAGGAGAGAGAATGAGGGAGCTGTGAGAGGTTGTTTAGCATGCTGAGGTGGGCGACACACGCTTCTGCTGCTGTGCTCCCTAACCCTCACATCTGCGTATTACACCAGCGAGGCGCTGCCGGCTCACCGTTCAGAGGAACGCGCCTCGCCGATGACACTCAGTACCTTTAATACCGCCACAACAAACTACAGCAGGGAGAACCACAGCAAGACGCTCACAACATACCTCTGCATGGGCTGGTGTCATTACTCAAGCAATATTATCCACCATTTCCTCCGAGATTACAAATACTAGTGGCACTACAATTACCATTTATTATGAGATAATAATAAGGATTATTGCCTTTGTGTATTGATCTATAAAAACACTATAATTCACCCACTAAGGCAGAGGCAGGAGCAGCCAATAGCTCGAGTTTGGTTTACTGCTCCTCTTCACAACATCAATGCAGGAATATTGGATGACTTTACGTAAAAAAGATGGTTGCTGTTAACCTGTTAGGCAGTGCCAGATTTACTGAGTCTATTTCTACATTTTCCCTTTCAAATCAATAGGGGACTGAGGCCTCTTCCACGGCAAAAGCTGCTCATTTTCTCCACATCAATACAACGGCCCAATAGTTCATTCCTTTTCATCCCCATTCTCAGTATTAGGGAAGTTTTAATAGGACTAGGCTTTGCTTCGGAGCCAATTCCCACAAGGCACGGTGCTTTAAAGTTATTTTAGGCTGTGGGGTTGGAGTATGGAGGTGTGATCTGTGGGAAGGGCCACCCCACAGACCAAAGCGCGCCCCAACCCGGCTAACCCATGCGCCCTGTGGGTTACGCCACACCAGATACACAGGCAGAAAACTTGGCTCCGTTTCTCCATGTGTGATCCAAGGTGCACACAGGACAAACTTGCCCAGGGAGATAACAGACTAGTGTGTGTGTGTGTGTGTGTGTGTGTGTGTCCTATTCTGGGTTTACTTGAAAACTACATACTATTGTTTTCTCTGTTATCTGTGCTGTATGGATGGAGAACATTTCCAGAGTGCTGGCGTGCTCTTATGAGGCCGCATGGTGGTCTATCACCATTTGATGAGAATGCGTTTGTGGATGGGCAATAAAGCAGGGGCTCAGGCTGAGCCCATTATTATTCCGCTAATGAAGTTGAGATAGTTGTTTAATTTGCTGTGTTTCTGTGTGCGAGCGGGCCCTGCTGTGTTCTGCTTCAGCATGGTGCGACGAGGAAAGCCTCCATTCTGCCCAAACTCCCCGCTACCCCAGGGCCTCAGTGCCTGACCCTCAGGCTCCCGGGCAAACAGATGTCCCCTCAGCCCAAGCAGGCAAGACAGGCCCCCATAAGGGTTCTTTAATTATCCCTCTCTCTCAGTTTCCCCTCTCTCTCTTCCCTAATAAAACATTAAGCTTGCTAATCGAATTTGATGCAGCTGACTGATACTTCCAGCACAGTCCTCTCTCCACATGAGGACATATCGAATCGTGACAAAACACACGCACACACACACACACACACACACACACACACACACACACACTTGCCCATTGTCCAAACAGCTTTACCATGTCAGTCATCAAATGAATTAGGGGCAACAATCAACAAACACCTCATTTTCAGACATGAGCAGAGACTAGATTAAAACCATCCGTCACTTTAAATATAAACCATCTGGCTCTGCTCGATGGGCTTTTTATGGCCTCTGCTTCTATCAGTCACACAAATACTCAAAACCCAAATCTCAGACTTATCAGAGAGTTCTCTCATAAGAATAAAGCAATTATTTTATTTATTATTAAAGGAAATTTAATTCTTACCATTACACATTTTTATGCTTACAGCTTGCATAAACGGATACCACAACCAAAACTACACATCTGTATTCACCTTATTTGGGTAAAGTGGGTGTGTAGGGGGCAGGACTTGCATTTGCAAATGCATGCCCCCGCATTCAAAACAACTGGGCTTTTTTCCCCCAAAGTTGCTAGTAAATTAAGAGTGGTGATTTTTTTAGGTATGTTTTAATAGAGAGGGGCACTGCAAGCATTGAGAAAGTTCTATTTGAGACCATTTATTTCTCTGTGCCCAATCAATCACTGTAGAATTTTACTGGCTCAGTAAAATCAAGACATTTAACAAAGAATAAAGGCCAAAATCAACCTCAGAACTGAAAATCGGATCAGACCTGAAAACGTGCACATCGTTACACCCCTATTACACATGCATGTGCAGTACTGTGGTCACAAGTGCCATGATGACAGGTGCATTTGGCGTTCGCTGCTGTTGTAGCGCAGTCGGTGCAAGGGGTAATGCAAGCACAGTGGAGCCTGCTAGACTGACCTGCTAAATGTATTCTGCTCTCAATAACCGCTCTGAGTTGAAATTCATGTAAAACGGCAGGAACTCCCAATGCTTTTAAAAGCCACATCTGATAGTAGATAATGACAGAGATTTCAGGGCCATTATGGAAGGCTATCAAATATTCCATTCCTTTTTTTTTTTCACATTCAGATTTGTAAAACATCCACACAGAGGCTGCCACTGCTCAGTATCTACACAACATAGCAGAAGATAAGACAGCCTGGAACCAACTGAGGCTGCAATAAAGAAATAAGGAAATGCTTATCAAAATGAAATGCGCAAAATGTATGACTTAGCATGACAGAGACTTTGAGTTTGGTGCCAAGCTAAAGGTCAGCATATTAAATACCCAAATACCAAAACAACGTGTCGTGTCTAGCATGGACAATAAAGAGCAGAAAGAAAGAGAGGAACGGAATAAGGATATCCTGCAGCAGCAGCTTGGCTGTGAAGGATATATCCAGCTAGTTGTGTCGCACATATGCAGAAAGCCACATATATTTAAAATACATACATTTCCATAGTAATGTAAGATGAAATCTAATGTCAGGATCAGTATCAGGATATATACTTTTACTCTGTTGGTTTAGCCATATTGCAAGATGAACATGTGTGTGTGTGTGTGTGTGTGTGTGTGTGTGTGTGTGTGTGTGTGTGTGTGTGTGTGTGTGTGTGTGTGTGTGTGTGCAGTGCAGTCAGCACTACTTGACTTGTGCTTAAGATGTATTTTTCCTTTTTATTTTGCTATGCAGTTCACAGCAGGCCAAGGGTCTGCCTCTGAACCTATTAGTTTAACGTTGATAAAACTGGAAGATAGATGTAAAAAAAAAAAAGAAGAAGAAACAGGAAAAAAATCTCTCTGACCAATGAACAACAGGAGAGTAGAGAAAGAAGAGAAAATGAGAGGTTCAACAGACACACATCAAAAACTTCTCCGTAATGGGCAGGCATTCACCCATTGGACCAACATCTTTCAATTTATTAGCATGACAAAGGACACAATCATTTTGGATATGCCTGAATGCAATTTTCATTAACTTTGCAATGATTTATTAACAAAAGTGTCAGGAATGTAATAAAAGCAGCAGGACTTTGCAAAACGCTAAAATAAAAAATAGAAAGAATTAAAGAAAAATCAAATAAATAAAGAAATGCAATCTAAATCAAGGAGAAAAGGAAATAAAAGAGAGGGAGGGAGGGGAGAGAGAGAGAGGGAGAGAGAAAGAGAGAGAGAGTGCAAGAGAAAGTGAGTGAGAAAATGCCTTGAAGCATCAGGTCAATAAGGTTTCCTGATTCCATCACTGACATCATAGTGACTGAACTATGCAATTAACACAGAAAGCAAAGAACATGCTAATGTCTCACTCCGGTGTAATTACGCTGGGCTTAGAGCACACACAGACAGAGCAGCTCGATGCTCGTGTCAACCAGGCCTGTACAAGCCGTGGCATAAACACATGCACGCTGACATACACACATCGCAGTCAGTTTCAACATATAATCACATGCCTTCAGTGAAAAGATCAGAAGAACATACTGGCTGACACTTACTTCCACTTAAATTAATGCTGTCTATTTATTGCTAGCATACCATATTGACATACAACAGTATTGACAGATAACTAAAACTTAACTGCAATGTTTGCAACATCTGTACAATTTGCAGTAGTCTGTTAGGTTCCCTTCGCTGTCATTTTAAGAGAAGGAAACAAGCAAACAGTCCAATTAAAAAAAAGCTCAGCTTTTTGTTTCATTTTAAGATGTTCTTTTAGAATGGAGTAGCACCCAGGATGAATGAGGTTATTAACTTTGGGTGGGTAAAATAGCAAAAACACACTGTGATCATAATACTTTAAGTAATTTTCACAATTTCGGTATGAGGTTTAATATGCTGGAACCTGTCCAATGCAGCAAAAGTGCCACAGGTAAAAACTGCTACAATACTTTGCTGCACTAAACCCATTCAACAGGGCTAAAGATGCACTCTTTAATGAAACCAGCAGTTACTGACCATCTCCGTAATATACTTGCGAAAGTGTACCATCATGTAATTTTTCACAATAAAAATAAAATAGCCTCATATTGGCCACCCTAAAATACATCTTTCTCCAATACTGTGATATGCATATCTGCTTCTGATTTTTTTTTTTTTAATTCTTTTCAAAAGCACACTACCAGTTACGTGAGAATATGTGGAAAGCAACAGAAAGTCATCATCTGCACATTACTTCCCTCTTCAGTTATCGGAGATTGCTCATGCTGAATGAGATTTTCATCATTACAACTTATTAAACTTCCTGGCCGAATATTTACAAAGCTGAATTCTTCACGAGAGCAGAAATTACTGAGGGAACTTAGAGGAGAGCTTTTCCTTTAGAAAAGAGGCTGAAAAGAAAATAGAGAAAAAGAAAACAAGGCAGCAGATAAAATGAGAAAAGTTATGAGCCCAGTCAAGAGCTGCAGATGCACAGCTAATAAACTCACACAGAGAAAGCCGGTTGTAATGAGTGAATCTTCAGACGACCAGAAAACAAGCTGCAACAAAATGAGCCTCTCCATGATGATGTGCTACCTCACAGACAAACACACACACACACACACACACACACACACACACACACACACAGGGCCCTCAACAGCACACTCTCCACCCCCTACAGCTCCTCCATATCATTAAGATTTTATCAATTAATAATTTGGCTGCCATAATAAATAATAAACAGCAGAGAAAGTAATCTTCAAAAGACACACAGCCCCTCCCAGGTGAGGAGGATTTTTTAGGGAATTATGAAAGCCACTTAATTACTGACTGCTGAGAGTTTTATGTGATTAAAAAATGGAAGCACTCTCAAAGTGACCAAGCCACCAGTTACTCCAATTGTTCTCTACTTGCAGCTCTATCTGATCCAGAGACACGATGCTAACCAGTGACCAGACGGCCAGTGCTGCACAAAAACAGACAGGGGCTTGCTGGATGTAGCGTGGCATTCTGTTGCCTGTGTTTCTGGACAGTGTCCACCTTCAAAATAGACGAATGACATACAGTACTCAGAGACCATAGTCCTCCCAACAATAGCCATTCCCAAAAGTATCACTGACATTATGTTACCCTTCAAACAGGCACCAACGTTCACACAAGCAGCTAACCTTACATGCCTTACACATTTCTTTTCTGATGTGCATCTAAAATGGATCATTCTGAGAAAACCAGATAGAAGATAATGCACTCACATAAGAACAAAGAAAAGAAAAAGGGAAATAAGGGAAAAGAATGGGATTCCTAACAACCACAGAAGATCACTAAAACTCTCATCATCAGTTCTTAAACATTTGAAAAATGGGAGAAAGATTTCACTCTTGTTTTAGATCTAATACCTGAAATCCACCGTTTTTCTGTGCATTGTCACTGTCAAGAATTTGTTAGTGAGAAAGGGAAACTGAAAAAAGAACATTTGGAGTCAGGTTTTAAGAAATGATGAGTCTAAATTTGTAGCTGCTAATGCTTGTACGGTGAAAAGTAGAAAGAGATGAAAATATCCTTGCAGATTTATTTAAAAAGTAAAAAGCAAGTGTCCCAAAAATAGTGGAAACTGTAATAAAGGCATTGGGAAGGCACACTAAGTACCAAAAAAAAAAGCATACACACTACCAGTCAAAAGCCACAGGTTTTTAACCACTTATGTATTTATTTCATAAACTGCAGATTTGTATTCCTGTTAAGCATTGGAATGCTGTTGAGCGAACAGCTATAAATGAAAATAACATGAAACAAATATGTAACCGTGCGTGTCTGACATCTTATTAACTGGTTGTGTGACCATGCAGAGTCAAATTCTAGACTGTCCTTTAACTTTAAAGGCACTGGTTAGCCGTTTCATTCCTTTGGCTGTCACTTAATAGCTTGTTAAATATCTAGCTCTCGTCTGGTGATCCACATTATAATTATAATTGCATTAGGTGGCTTTTTGTTGGTCAGTAGTGATGAATGAAAAATGTGACATTTTCTGGCTAATAAAGGTACACAAATGTTAAATGTATCAAAAATGTATTTGATAGCAAAGACAATTGAGTGTATTTTTGGTAAATATTAAGCGAGTAACATACAAATGTAGAAAATATCAGTGCTTGCAAAAACTTTTGTGTATTGTAGCATTGGTAAAATATAATAAAAATGTTTAAAATGGTTAAGAGTAAAACAGCAACCACAAAAATGTCTTTCTATGCTATAGCTGTCTCAAACTAGCAAGTTAAAAAACACGCAAATGATATGGTGGATGCACTGAGCTGTTATTCAGCAGGCTTTTTGCTTCTACCCTGACTTTAGAGAAAGGTTATCAGTACTATATGATTTGAAGTTGGCTTTGCAGCTGTATGATTATCACTGGGTTTTACAACTGTGGCATATATCTGTGGCATCCATAGGAACTTCCCTTATATCCTTATCGAACATGAATCTGAGTTCTTAACACGAACTGGCCTATTAGTCCATCCTGTGTTCAGATAACATAAATAAGACAAATGGCAAATCAAGCATGTGGTCAACTCTGCAAAGTCCAGATGTTGAAAATGAAACATCTTTTTGCCTGCAGTGTCTTAAACCAGAAACCATCTTCTGTAACATCCAGCCTCCAAACGATAATTTATGCAAATAATCACAGAAGAAATGACAGCAACATCCATATGATTAGCTGAACATAAAACTAATTTATGCTCCAGAGATAAATATTTACCTGCCTTCCCCAAAGACGAATGTCTGGGTGGTTTAGCACAGCTTGGAGGGAGGAGTGAAGACAAAAAAGCATGTACTTCTTATATATAGTTAACTTGTAGAGAAGCTTATTCTGGCAAAGGTGCCTGATGAATGAGGTTCCTTCCTCAAGCTCTTTCAGGGAAAGAAAATAAGCTCAACATTGCAATTTACCAAGCTGTATAAATCAGCTCATGACCACAAATAATTCTGCGAGGAGAGAATTTATATGTTTAATTACACCGTGCAGGTGCCAGGCTTGTCTTCCTCATTACTCTAAGATATATGAAACACGCTTAATAACATGTACAACAGCAGGACAAAAGGAAGACAAAGCAATTAGCTGGGTGTTATTTAATAAGCTACTTCCACGCAATGCTCCAGTTTGGCCTAGTATTTCATAACCTACATCTCATTTCACAATGAGAGTCTTCCAGATTACCTTAGAATGGTAGGCTGTGTTAATTGTTATTTACATTCATCATGACGATAGTAATTAAGAGGTGGAGGTGGATTCTTCCCTTGAAGCTCTCACGTTATTTTTCTCAGCGTACAGTAAGCTACAGTAAGGGAGTGCATATTGTGGCAAAACACTGGAGACCCAGAGAAAAGTGAATTCCATTGCTGCCCCTATGAATACCTCACAGCTTTTGCATTCATTAAAAGACAGACATTCTGCACAGACCTGAATTTAGTATCTAAAATCAGGGTTACATTACTCATGTTTACTCCAATCAAGCAATGATGGTGGTGGTGTTTTTATTCGCAATTGGTAAAAGTGCAATTTTTCAATCGCAAGACTAGCAATTTTATCCTACATTTTCATCCAGCAATTTCATCCATTTTTATCCTTCACTGTCTTAGCAAGTTCTAATTGGGGATACCTGACTTAGCCTATGGTGATTATAAAAGTTATGGTGTTAAAAAGAAATATGTATTTATCTAAATTTAAATTTCAGAATAAATCAATTTGACATTTTATGATGCTCCTGGTGCTCAAGCTACTGAAAATTATCATCATTTTAATTGTAATTTAAATAGTTTAAACTGCAGTCACAATGTTAGTCAGAAAAATGGCATGGATATTTCCCACAAATTGAAAAGTATACAAAAAAGGAAAATCTGCATACTAGTTTTGATTAGTAAGCTAATCTAGTTTTAGGACCAGTTGAAGTATATGAAATGTGTTTCATCTATATATAAACAGCGAAGTTTAAAAATATTTTTTTCCACCAAAATATTCAACAGGGATGTGATTCTATTCCATGAAAAAAAAATCTCTGTACAATAATAATGCCTTGTCTTCATACATGTACACACGGTTTTGAGAGTTTAAACACTGTTATTCTGATGATAAACATTGTTTCAGCACGGATTTGGAACTTGTGCCTCTGACTACCCATTGGTTTTGCTGCCATTGTTAAAGGAAATTTCACAAAATGTCTTTGAAACTTTTGTCAAGTGGAAAATGTAAATCATCCTCATATCTATATCTCCACCCAGTTTTTTTTACGTGATCTTCATACATTTTGTGGGGTTCTCTCTCGAATCTATGTAGGAGGAGAAGTTCATTTTGAGTTATACCTTTAACATGGCCCATAAACTGTTGAAGCTCATAGATAATGCTCTTGCAGAATGCTTTCATTTCTGCTGGTGTAGGCGTGGTGCATCAGGCCCTGAAAAAGTTTCTTCTGCTGTCAGCATCTCCTACCAGGGCAGCATATGTTTTGTTTGATGAAAGTCTAGCGATTTACTTTGGTTCAGCAACAAGTTACAAGCTGGGCTGAGCATGATTAATGTCTAATTGTCTCTAGTCATTTTGAGTGTCGTTTTAAAGGTACTAAAGAAACACATCCTGGACACCAAACACTTGGGGCTGAATTATCGCTGTCAGGGACATGGGCACCAACAAGCTGCCCACTGCCATTCCACTCATGGGCCTGGAAGCAAATCAAAGCGGAGCAGCACGCCAGTACGGATGGCATGGGGTTCAATCCGCAGGGTCAGGGGAGTTCACCAGAACAGAAAACAGCCTCCACAGGAGAGAGAAAGTGAGCGAGAAAGCAGAAGACAGAGAGAAAGAGAGCAGTGATGTGAAAGCCACATGTGTGCTGGGCCCCTTTTCTCATTCGCCACAGTCCAGTTGCCCTCACAACACCCTTCTAGCCTGGGGATATTTAACCAGTCTGTCCAGCCAGGGCCAGCTCCAGCATATGTATCTCTCTCTCTCTCTCTCTCACCTGGGACTGTTCATACATCAGACCAGCCAAGTCCAGTCCCCCGCTCACTCACCCACTAACCCCAGTCCCGCAGAAGTGGACCTCACAGGAGGCTTGACCTCCTCCTCGCAGTTTCTCCATGGAAGCCTGTGGTAATGCAGGCCCACTCTGCCTCTCACACACACACACACACATGCTTGTGTTGGACTTGGCCCGAGCTGGCCTGGCAAAGCTTGACGAGCGGGCAGCTAGCAGGCCGTGGGAACAGCTTGGCGAGGCTGTCCGCTTGTCCGCAGGGCCACTTGGACACGCTGAGCGTTTTTAACAGGATGACATGGGCTACCTGGCCTGTTCAATCTGTTAGAGCCAGTCTCACCGGACCCTTCTGGGCACTGGGCCGGACACAAGCCATTTACTAAAATACCATATTTACTCTAATAATACCATAGCAATTATGGCTCCGCAACCCCACAGGTGGCCATAGCTGAGGGAAAAGGTCCAGTCAGACAGAAAAACATATGCAAACATAAAGTCTCCGGACGGTGTCCGAAAATGTTTATACAGCGGCAAAGAAGAACGGGAATAAAGACTGCTTTAAGTACATATTACCACCTTTTCCACAGAGGAGAAAATGGTTCATTCAGCATTTTAACTTACTCTTAATATCAATTAACACAACCTCTAAATGTTATAATCACAATAAAATTTAAATGAAAACACCGTAAAATGGATCTGGGCATAAGTGTTTTTGAGGTTTAAATTGATGTGGAGCAGTGATTATGTTCATCTGAACTTAAATTTCGCTTTGTACCGTTGCATTCAAGGTTAACTTAAACTGCTTATTACCACCTTACACATTATTTTCAGCATCACCTATAAAGAGAATAACTTCCAGAAAGCAACTCAGTATCCAGAAACTACCTGGTAACAGCCCAGCACACACGGTGTTTGTGTTAACCTATGAGCGCACAAAATGAAACAGTGAAAAAAGAACTGTACACATTTGTTTTATAGGGCCTTGATAATTATACACTGTTCAGGAAAAAAAATTCTGTTCATTTTTGCCATGCCAGAGTGCCAAAGTGCCAAAGCCACATAACACTTTAAAGGTTTCAGGTTTCTATATGATGTACTGTAATACAGGTACTTAAGTAAGAGTGATAGCATTTCAGTCCTGAGGACCATGAACATGACATGCAGGCAGAGTTAACAATTAACATGCGTAAGAGGTGAAAGAAACCGCCATTAAGCTGTGTTTTCAGCATCTCAAACACACTTCACGATGAGGGCATTGTGGAAATCAGTGGACAAACTCTTTAAGTGAATTGAGGTCACTGGAGAGCATGGTTTAAGTTAAAGACCTTCAGACACCAGCATCTACCCAAGCATGGGCCCATGTGAAGAGGTTTTGTTGGATTTACTCTGAAATATTCCTTGCAAACAAAGGAGTAGAAACTGACCATGTTGTCATCTACTAATATAGTTTAAATATGCAGGACTGATTTCGATCATTTACGTTACATTTACATTTACGGCATTTAGCAGACGCGTTTATCCAAGCGACTTCCATTCTCTAAGTACAGGGGGTAGTCTCCCTGGAGCAACTTGGGGTTAAGGGTCTTGCTCAGGAACCCAGTGGTGATATGCTGATTCGAACCTATGACCTTTTGGTCCAGAGGCAAGTATCCTACCCACTAGGCCACTACCACCCCACAGTCAGTGATCAGTGACACAGACACACCAGGGCCTCAAATGTGCAGCAAGAAAACTAATATAATCTTGACGACAAAATTAAGAATCCGTTACTGTACTACATATCTGTAACTAGCTGGATAAGAACATTTGTGGACAAAGAGAGAGAAACAGAGCGCACCTCTGGAGAACACCCTTATGCCTTCTGGAGCACTGGTGTGATCACTCTCCTTCCACCAGTAACTATGCTGTCCTCCCTTCACCTAACCAGCTGTACCTTGAATGCCACTTTTCCATCAGAGTAATTAGTTTCTATGTGGCGAAGCCTGCATCGCAGAGGCTAAATCGAATTTGCTCAATTTGGGCTAGGAGAAGAAAGAGCTCTAATAGGAGCTAACAGGCACTGGATGTCAGCAGGCAGGATGGATGGGGTGGGATGGGTTTGGCACAGCTCCTACCTGTCTGAGCCCTGCTGGATCCCTTCCAACCAGTTAACTCTCCATCAGCCGGATGCACAGCACTGTCCCAGTGACCGGCTGGCCACTGCTGCTGCTGTTGCTTCTGCTTCTGGGGACACACAGAAGAGCGAGATAGAAAGAAAACACAAGTTGAGCTGGGTACGTACAGATGTCCAAATCCTACACGTTTATAAACAAGTGTCAAAAGAGATCATTGGAAGGAGACCACAGAAGAACCACTTTTGGTTCCCTAAAGACCCTCCTAACAGATGGTTCTTGGAAGGAGTGAGATGCTTGAGCTTGAACATTTTAAAGTACCTCTACATAACAAATTATTTACAGATGAAAGGTTTTTTTTCCTAGAACTTCATGTCAAAGCCAGTCAACAAGAGAGTACAGCATCAAACTCAAATGAATAAGATGCAATGCTTTAAGGGCATTCAAGGCTTATAATAAGCAATTGTGGCCCAAGAGAACAGGGCTGGAGGGGAGAGGAGCAAATTATTTTTATAAGCAGTTTTCCTTTTGTTCCTTGTTTTGTTGCTTTGTTGCGGAATTTGATTCCTCTCCCTCGCAACATGGCAGGAGAGGATCCTGTCGCACCTGTTTTCTGGCAGGGAGAGAAGGCTTGGGCAGGGCTGTACCGGGCCAGGGTTATTTTATAATGAGCGGAGGCAACACTCACAGGCACTGTCAGATGTACTGTATCCCACCAGTGAAATCAGCCTGGAGAGAGAAAAGGCGAAGAGGAGAGAGGAGGGAAAAGCAAGGAGAAGAGTGATGAGAGACAGAGGGAAGAGAGAGGAAAGCAGTGGATGAGGAAAGACAGGAGGGAAGGATGACAGTGCCAGGAGCCAGCTGCTGCGTAGCGCACACTCTCGCAGAGTGGTGCATGATGGGATATGAGCTGACACGGGCCATGAGGTCACTGTGAGATGGCAGAGTGGGATTGATTTAATAGAAGCCCCCTCTACACCATCTTGCTCCACACAGTCAAAAACAAGCATGCAAAGCAAAGTTGAAGAGGAGAAGCTCACACATTACTAAATACAAACGAATCCAAATGATAAACACAGCGGCGGCAGTAAAGTTTGAATGGAAATCACCTTGTAAAGTGGATTTTATAGGACTCCGTTTATGAGCAATTATGAGGGCAGGTGTATGAACAAGAGATCCGGAACCTTGAGGTTTCGAGAATAAAGATGCTTGACGCCTACGTCCAAGCCTTAAAGGAACTGATTGGTGAAAAATAAAATTCATGTCATTTTCCCCAACCTCTAAATACAGGTAATATGAAGAAGGGTGTCCAACGTTCGCATTAGTTACAAACCACAAAAGCAAGTCCATCAGAAATGACTTCAAAGCCGATATGGTTTAAGTTAAATGTGTGATGACTTGGCGTGCAGTTTTTAAGATGCTAATTGGTGGGGTATGTACTTAAAACCTGTCTTGGGTTATCAGCTTTTTTTTAAGTAAAAGTGAAAGATTATTATTACAAAAAAAGCTGTGCAGCAGTCTGTACAAGCGCATTGGGCATGAAGCGCACTGGGCATGTCTGGTAGACAAAGGCCTTTTTTGGCCTTAACAGCCTATAATCTATTGCCACATTTGTAGTGGTTTGCAAACACTTGCCAAACATTTCCAGATGTAATCTTTAAACAAAACAGTTTTACGAACCTTGATATTGTTTAAATGTTTGCATTTGATACACAGGCAAACATTATTTAGACACATGGCTTGCCTAATGGCATGTTGCTTTTAGCATTTAACTCCAAGGCCACAATATGGAACTAGGCTAACTTTGTGTCCGTTTTAAAGCCACTCTAAAGCTTCAGCTTTGATGCTGTCAGGAACACCGCATGTAAAGGGACATGTTACCTAGTCAAGGCAATGTTGTGGGTTCCATAAAATTTCTGGGTTCTTTTTTAATATTAACTGTATATTTGATCAGTTTTATAAGCAATAAAAACAGTTCATTAATAATTATAGAGCATGCGTCATGTACAGTAACACTACTGTGCAAAATCACTTATGCAAATTGTTCAAAGTCATTTTTCTCAGTGTGTGATATGTGTCTTTCTGCTAGAAAGGTTTACATTAGAATAAATGCAAACAAACAAGAAAGCAGTCAAAAGGATCGAGATTTGTTTTGTTTGTATAAAAGTAGTTGATATTTTGTGAGCTGGTGAGGAGAACACGGATTCAGTTCCAGATTCCTCCTCGGTTCCTTCAGACATTGCTTGGATTTGTGAAATCCCATCAGCAGCTCCTGGTTTAATTTAATGAAGGACTGATTGAGTCAAACCAGGTTTCTGCTGGGAACTATAAATAATACTGTGCTTCTACAAGGAACACATTGATTGACTGTACATAATCACTACTTACTATATAATGATATTTGTATTGTTTCTTTTTAGTTTTATTTAGTATATTTAGACATATTAATGTGAAAAAAACACTAACTGCTAATTTAAAAAGTTTATAAAAAATATTTTCATAGGTGTCTAAGACTTTTGCATGGCACTGTACATACTTGCAGACAACTGGTGTAGAGCAATAGCATGTACAGTACCAGTCAAAAGTTTGGACACACCTTCTCATTCAACGTTTTTATTATTGGCTACATCGTAGATTATTATTGAAAACATCACCTATTGCTCTGATGACAGCTTTGCACACTCTTGGCATTTTTTCAATCAGATTCATGAGGAATCGACCTGGAATGGTATTTAATTAACAGCTGTTCTTTGTCAGGAGTTCATTGGTGGAATTTCTTGCCTTCTTAATTGTTTGGGATCATCAGTTGTGACGGTCGGGTTTGTACACAGTTAGTGATCCTATTCCACTACGGTTCTACTCCACATTATTGGAAGAACCACTTAACTAAGTAAAAAAAAAAAAAACAACAGTCCATCATTACCTTATTACAAAACATATTGTTTTTTTTGTTTTTTTTACTGCATAATTCCACATGTGCCTTCATCATGTTTTTTGTTTTCAATATTAATCTCCAATGTAGAAAATAACAAACAAAGAAAAAACATTGAATGAGAAGGTGTGTCCAAACTTTTGACTGGTCGTGTACATGATCAACTCCAAACTCTGAGAGCACTTATGTACCAAAACCCAAAGTATTCATTAAAACACTCCCTTTCCTCTCAGAATAGAGCACATACACACCCAGAAATACAGCAAATGCATAAATACATATAAACGGACAAAACACACGTTTCTGTTCCTGAGTTCCCTATTGTCGCAGAAATAAGAACAGCAGCCCAAAGCAACAAGCTGGCCTTTAGTTAGAGGTATCTCTGCCCACACGGCCAATTTTTTGCCTTGTAGTGTGGGGAATCAGTTTCGTGCCCTGGTGATTGCAAAGGCAGGCACAGAATACATTCAGCACAGGGTTGGGTCACAGTGTTAAATTTGACTTGTATTTCTCGTGTATTTTCAGTTTCTTTCTTTCTTAGCCTGCCTCTCTGTCACTCCTACATTAACCTTTTTCGTTTTCTGTTCCCTCATTTGCAGTGAAAACTACCTGGTCCGGTGGTCCAGCTCAGGCCTGGTCAAAGACATCGATCAGCTTCACAACCTGCGAGCTGTGTTCACAGTGCGTGTCCTCCCATTCTCTACTGTAACCCATTTTTATTTGAATAAACCCACACTGCATGTCATTTATCCAGTTTATTTATTTAAGTTGTTCTTTAACACACATGATAATCTGGGTCTTTATTTTGTGCCTCGTTGCAGTGTAGAGTAGCTCCACCGTTCAGTGATTCAGCTAAGCGTGACATTTTGCCAGCGAAAGCAGTGCGTTGCCCCAGCTGAGTAATTACAGCATTATAAAGTGACAATTTAATTTGTGTTCTTCTGTTGTTTTGTATATATCGTAATTGGGGTATTGCTGCACAGTAATTATGCTTTAATAAAGAAACAATAAGGCGCAGTGGCATAAAAGCACGTGCCTCTCACCTTACAGTGCACTTTCTAATTCTCTATTAAAGTCGATCAAGTTATTATTGAAAATAATAAGCCTGCACATTCTGGAGTGGTTGTGTAAGGGAACTTTCTGACTGAGAGCTCATTGAGTAATGTGAAAGAAAGACTAGATCATGTTTTGTTTGTTTAGAAATCAATCATGAGATGAAAACAGATCATTTTTGCTTTTTCCATTTGCTGTCCCCCGTCAGTCAGAGCAAACACAACAGTTTAAGCGACAGCATAACAACATGGACCATGTCTGCTTTCTACAAGACACAGTAGAGAACAAATGTACACTACCAGTCAACTGTTTGGACACCTTCTCTTTCAACGATTTCCTTCGTTTTTATTATTGGCTCCATTGTAGATTAATATTGAAAACATTACCTATTGCTCTGATGACAGCTTTGCACACTCTTGGCATTTTTTTCAATCAGATTCATGAGGTTTCAACCTGGTTTGGGACCATCAGTTGTGATGGTCGGGTCACAGTTAGTGATCCTATTCCACTACGGTTCTACTCCATATTATGGCAAGAACCACTTAACTAAGTAAAAAAAAAAAAACAGTCCGTCATTACCTTATTACAAAACATATTCTGGTTTGTTTAACTTTTTTCATTTAGTCTGTTTTCAATATTAATCTACAATGTAGAAAACAAAGAAACAAAGAAAAAACATTGAATAAGATGATGTGTCCAAACACTACCAAAACTGGTAGTGTACATGAACTGTTCATTAAAAGTATCAAAAGATGAAACAGTGCCCAATGACTTTTCCATTTTAGGCTTAATTACATTGTGGAAAAAAGAAAAACCCACAGCATCCCACTCTAAATACAGAAAACAGCAAATCAGAAGCACGTAGAAAAGTCCCTGATACCATGCCAACACCAGGTTTTTTCTTTTTTTTGATGACACAAATATTCACATTTTTATAGGTAGATTTTTTTAAACTGCTTTGAGTTTTCCTTTTTGATGCCTCACTAGGACGCTCGCTAGCCAAAACAATTTGTCCACTTCATCCTTTGTTTTGTAATACTTGGTTGTGCGTACTCTTGCTGTAAACCGCTCTCTTGAAATTCCTGTCCATTCTAACCCACACCTTCACTAACTGTGTGCTTCTTGCCCAAGCGGAATGAACACTCCAGCATTGTACAATGACAGCTGTGTGCTATCTTTGGGACTTGCTCAGCAGAGCTCCTTATATTTTATTATGGAGAGCTTGTGACTGCTTTCTTCTAGCTAGTATTTAGATTGATAAACAAAAGTTTGCTCCCTGCCAGACTGTTTAAAATTTGCTGCACAGACGCGTGGATGACTGCGTTAGATTATCTGTATAACTATGTCAGAGGCTGAGAGTAGATGAAATACAGCAAAATACTTCTAATATGTAGAATTAAACACCAGCCAAAAGCGGGCTACTGACTGCCTGCTTTTCAGTGATGTCTGGAACATTTTTCTTGTTTTTCTCAAAGAAATGAAATAGTTATTAGCCAGTTTCTTTTTTGAATAAAAAAAAAAATGTAAAAAGATACTTATTAAACGTAATATAAACAAGACAAGTGCTAGTAATGCTACATTTAATAAAAGAAAAAAAATTAAAAACGATCGAAACCTAGTACATTGATTTAACTGGAAAAGTGTTTGATGTTCTTTAGGCACTGACTGACAAATTTTGTCATTTGTATTGATAATTCAATCCCTGGGATGTTTGCGTTCTGTTCAATAGGGGACTTTTCCTGATCAACTTTGATACACAGTGGCAGATGTTTCCTTCTCCAAGTCCGTTCTGCACTCCTACCTGAAAAATGAGGCTCTCTGATCAATTGTGCTCTGTTAGGAGCAATTTACCCTGTACAGGACATGCTTAGTAAAAGTTTACTCACCCTGAAAAAGGTTCAATCAGCGGATCAATTGTTCCACCCTTCCACTAACAAAAGAATTAACATTCTTAGGGTAACTCATCTGGATGAGTTACCCTAATCGTCTTCCTCTAGGTGTAGAGGAAATGGTCATTAATCGTTTTTTGATGAGGATTTTGGGTGTGTGTGTGTGTGTGTGTGTGTGTGTGTGTGTGTGTGTGTGTGTGTGTGTGTGTGTGTGTGTGTGTGTGTGTATAAACATATAGTTAGATTATTTTCTGATTATTTTCACTTTAGTTACTTTTGCTTTGATAGAGTATTATGATCTACTTAAACCTTTTTAAAATTCTGTATTGAAAGTGTATTGTGGTACAAAAAGCTACAATGCATGTCATATAGAATTAATGCATAGTATGTGAACTCTCTCATTCTCCTGTTTAGAGCTTTTGAGGCTAGAAACTCACATGTGTTTCATGCAAGGTTTTTGATTTAATGCTGTGTTTGTGTCTGGGCCTGCGTGGTTGATCTGTAGGACCTTGGAAGTGAGGATCTCAAAAGGGAGAAAATCAGTTTTGTCTGCCAGATTGTCCGAGTTGGTCGCATGGAACTGCGAGACAACAACACTAAAAAACTGACGTCTGGACTTCGAAGGCCCTTTGGAGTGGCAGGTAAACTTTCCATTAACAGGCCTGAACTGATTTAGCCACTTAGCAACAAGGAGCAAATGTGACGCTGCTTCGTCTGACTCGGATCATTCCAATATTGATCAACAACCCTGGTTTGAGTGTAGTGTTGTCTCGGGCTGGATGGAAAGGTTTGGCCCTTTGTGAATAAGATAGGACCTCTGTGCTGTTGATGCCTTGTAAGCTGTTTTTGTTGTTTTTGTTTGGTGAGTTTTGGAAAACACAAAACGTTTTTTTTTTTTTACTTAAAAGATTTAAAAGATGTTAAAGACAAATAGGATCACTTAAATCTGATTGAAAGCCTTCCAAAAGAGTGCTGACGGAAGAGAGGGCAGCAAAGAAAGACCTTTGCCTGAAGGCTTCTTGCCTGGCTGCATAAGTAGATTTAGCTGATAATCAGAGGTTTTGAGAGTAGAATGAGGAATTAGAATGAGGAATCAGTGAGTGATTTGTCCCTGGTGGCAGAGATGCCTGCTCCATAGTAAACTAATTAGATTGGCTCTCAGCCCACTGCTCATCACCAGGGAAAATCAACTCTTGATTCCTTGTCTTATAAGAGGTTATGGAACTTGGTGTGTTCATCTAGGAAAGCTCATCATCAGAAATGTGATTGCTTTCTCCTACACATTGAATTTGTTGAGTTTACATGGCGTATTCATAGCTTTTGGATGCCGAGTCCCCCAACAGAGACTCAAATTGCATTTAGGACACGTATTAGAAATATAACAGAATATGGTGTTATGACAACCTTGATGCCTTGAAATAACCTGAGTGGTGTTTTTTCCCCTGTGTGTGGAAATAAAGTGAGATCTGTGTAACCCTTTAAAGGAAAAAAGACAATGAGGAAGACGTGCCAGCATGTGTTTTAGCATGTAATGTGTTTGAAGTGGGAGGGAGAAATGCCTCTTATTGTAGATTTGTTTCACTTTATCTTCCTCCATTACTCTGAGGGCGTAAGTTAAGTCAGAAAGGTCTGTGGGCTTGCTGCACACCTGAGTGATGATCCTTTCATCAATGCCCTGCTGCCTCAGTTTTGACTCAAGAACAGGCCTCGAGAAACCCGCGTCCTCAGCTGGTATCATCAGCTGCTACAGGACCCCAAGATAGCCGTAATTTTTGTTTTAAGACGGTAATTCCCCCAGCAGCTGGGATCGGTGTGCTAAGACTGCTACATCCACTGGCTAAAAAGATAACTTGGATAGTGAAAGGATTGCTAAGACAATATATAATTATCTGCCAGTAGAAGATGGTAAAATGATCTAAAACTATTAACATAGTCTGCTAACATGTGAATAATCATATTCTTAATAAGAAATACTACAAATATTGACATTGAAGAGGCATTTCTTTGCCAAGATACCATTTTTGTGATGTAATATTAATATAAAACTAGTTTGATTTACTAGTTCATTAACCACTAGTTTATTGTAAATAGTTATTGTTGCATTTTCAAATATATAGTTTTCCAAGAACTTAAGATTTTGAATGCTTTCTCATAAAGTTTGCTTCTTTTCTAGCTAATATCAAAAAGGAACAATATTTTACCCCTGCGTCTTTATTTGAATGAGTTCCTGCCTTGCAGTACTCAAGTAAGAATCCTTTTCTTTTCCACAGTAATGGATGTCACTGACATAATCACAGGAAAAATGGACGATGAGGACAAGCAGCACTTCATCCCTTTTCAGCCGTGAGTATCAACACTTGAACCTGCTCTGTGAGCTGATTTTTTTTTGTCTTTGTGACAGGGTGCATATCCTACAGTGGATTTTCCCCTTGAAGTCCCACTTGTGACATTTGTGTGAACTGCTGTGGGCTGAATAGACAGAACTGTGAAAATGTGTTTTTGTGATAACATAAAATTCGCAATTTAAAAAATGGATTTAGTTTTCATATATGGACTTTATGGACTGGGTAGAGGACAGTGTTTTATTTTTGTTTATGTACTTCATCAAACTCATTTATTTTGAAAAAAACAAGAATTTGGTTTCATTATATGAGCCCTTTGTCTATACACTTATGCAAATTGCTAGTTGTCTTCTCATGTTTTCTTCACATGTCTTTGATAGCATGACTGCATGTCTGCATTACGTAAAGTGCTGATTTAACCAAAACTCAGATTTACACAATTTCCCCTTTAGTCCAAATGTAGTCGATCAGACAGGACATGGTTTCTGAAGTTTGCTTCTCAAGTTTTGTGCTGGAGCTGTGAGGCTAATATCTATAACAAGTGATGGGAGCTAATATGGCATCAAATTAGCACTGGACAAACTGCCTGCCTAAATCATCATGCACTTGCCTCAAACCTACTTAAGGTGTTAAGTAATCATAAGTAGACTTGATTATATGGTGTAAAAATGGATTATAGTGTGAAAGGCTTCATGATAGCTGGTGCCCCTGTCGCTAGCTGTATGATGCACTTTTGCCCATTTTTATATAAATCAGAAAAGCTTTTTGATACCGAAGGTAATTGCTTGTGTTATGATAGCACAAATACATACAGACAAGAACAACTTAAAATATAAAGTCTAAATAAATCCAATAAAAAATCTATAGAATAAAAACTCAATGTGAAATACACCATGCTGGGTATACACATACACAAATGCTGGGTATGAACTTAGTTAAGTGAAATTACGAATGCGCTGTACTGTAGTAACAGAAAAAATGACAAAGTATAAAATATTTGTGCTTTTAACAGTCCAAAATGGCGTAGGTAAGTGTACTGGGGGATGTCAACTCCCTCATTCATACGCCGCGCTACTGCGTATTCTGCGTATTCTACGTATTCTTCCATGCGCAACCAAACTAGTTATGGGAGTGAGCGTCACAAACTCGAAACATCACATGTCGAGGACCCCTTGTAATAAGATATTGCCCAGTATGGTAATGGATGCTGTATCGTGTAAGAAATCACATGAACTAATCTAATATTGGAATTACATCCGAGACAAGTGATTAGTACTGTGATGTAGGCTTGGATGATGCTAAATGGTGGTTGTATTCTTATTTGGCTAATGGAAATATTGTGTAAGTTTGTGGAATTTTTTCCACTGAACCGTTGCTTTAAACACACTTGCAGAAATACTGTGTGAGCCTATCAAGCTGTGAACACATGAACATGTCTCTTCTAGTAGTGGTGATTTCTGCTTCACCCTTCTTTCCATGCAAAACCAGCAGAGCATGTGTAAAGTATCCAATGCAGGGAGTGCTAACATAAGCCCTGTGCTTCAGGCGTTGTTGTGGGCAACACACTTAGTTTTTCTTTGGCTTGAAGCTCCTGGCACCTGATTAGCTGTAGCCTGTAACAACGGTTTCTCGCGATTCCCTTCTGACACAATTAAGACTAGCTCGTTAACTCCTGTCCATGAGGAGCTGGGAGAATGCGAGTAGCCCTTCCTCTCTTAGGATTCTTCTTCTAATTGGAAATCCTTTAGATAGAGGCAGTCTGAAGGCCTCTCAACATTTTCTATCCCGGAATAAGCCAGGAAGTAATTATACTCCCATGCGTTTCCTCAGATAAGATGCCTTCCCTCACACTTGTGTGTATGCAGTCGTTCAGCAGTCTGTCGTTAACGGCATTTCAGCGGTTTTGAATCTTGGTTAGTATTTTTTATTTTTTTTTGGTCTCTCTGGACATGTAGTTTTGGAGCGGGACAGCATGGCGGATGCTAAAAGGAACAGGAGTTAATTAGCCATAATGATATAATGGGCAGTAAAGGTTACAGATCATAGAGCTAAAATCCCTCCCTGAACAGCTATAACCACTCTACAGGATTCATATCTATGATTTGAGGATTTGGAATTACAAAGCAGAAGTTTTGCTAAAGTTTTTGTTTAATTTGGTTTCTCTCTGTAATACTGAGATTCTTTAGTTTCCCTAATGTCTATATAAAAAAAGGGAAATGTCCCTACCAGTGTAATATTTAAAAAAAAAAAAATTGTATTACCCCTTTCTTCAGCCTCAGAGTTGGAGTATTTGTTTCCTCAATTCCAGTACAGCACAAATAGACACTCTTGTCTGAAAATGTGTTTTTTTTTTTTGCCTGCATGTGTATACATGTGGTTGTGTGCATGCGTGTGTGTGTATACACGTGGTTGTATGTGTGCATGCACGTGTTTGTCTCTATAGCGCCCTGCATTTTCTTGAGTTACTGTTGCATAAAAAAATGATTAACCACATGCACATGTGCACACATTCCCAGGCACACACACACTTCTGCATTAGCACTTGACACTGCCACCTTTCCAGCTTTTTTCTTTCTGTCCTTCTATCTCTCTCTTGCTCTCCGTCTCTCGCACTCTCTCTCTGTTGTGCTCTGTCTTTTTCTTCCCTTTTTGAATCATACTTTAGTCATTATCCATCTCACCGTTCACACAGTGCATCATTTTATCATTTTTCTTTCTCTCTCTATCTCTATCTCTGTCTCTGTCTCTGTCTCTGTCTCTGTCTCTGTCTCTGTCTCTCTCTCTCTCTGTCTCTCTGTCTCTGTCTATCTCTCTCTCTTCTCTCTCTCTCTGTCTCTGTCTCTGTCTGTCTCTCTCTCTCTCTCTATCTCTCTCTCTCGAAGGTCAAGTGTTTTCCCTGTTGATGGGGAAGTGTTTGGGGGGCATGAGTGTTACAGTGCTAGTAGCCATTGCTCCAGACTTGTGCTTTATTAGGCTCAGAGTGGAGAGGGACCATCTCTTAAATTAAACTCACTCTATCTCTTCCATCACCCACCCACCTTGTTCACACTGTTTGCTCACAAAATGGCTTTTGTCTTCGGTCATGGTATTTGCATCACTGTTTGGTCTTTTCCCTCTTTTCTCTCCCCTTTCTCCCCTTCCCTTCATCATCCTCCTCACCTTACTTCACACTCTGCTCATGTTCACACTGCTCTTGTTCTTTTTTTTCTCCACTTTTTTTCCTGGTTTTTCTTTTTTTACTTTGATCTTTCTTTGATTCTCTCTTCACTGTTACGCTCTTATCTCTGCTGTGGTACTCTTTTCTCTTTCACTCTTGTTCTTTCTGTATCTCTGTCTCTTTCTCTGTCCCCCTTCTGTCCCCCTTTCTCTGCCCTCCCTGTGGTGTTTTGCCTGTCGTCGTGTGTGAACTCCAGGCTTGCGCTGGATGACGCCATCCGCCACAGGCAGCTGAACATCTCCCGTTTTTCACCCAGGGTGGCAGGGGAGAGCGACTTCCTCCAGAGCGTTATCAACAAAGTCATCGCTGCCAAAGAGGTCAATCACAAGGGCCAAGGTATCCATCAGCTCCAATCCACACCCTCATTCAGAATAAGGCTGTCATTATCACTCATGTTATTCATCAAGTAGTCATTATTGATTATTTTACTGAAGAATCAGTTTTTTATTATATTATTATATTATAATATTATATTATAAAGGCCTCATTATGACTGTAGATTTGTAAAAAAAAAAAAAAAAAAACAATCCAAAGATTTTTACATAATGTTTTCAAAAAAGATAAACTAAGAAATATTTTAAAGGACATTAAAAATAAATTTAAGACGCTAATACAAAAAAAGTATGTTATGGGGTAAGCCAGCCGTGTTCTGTCTCTCCCTGCTTTTATTTTAATAATTAAGGAATGGTGACAACATTAATTTAGCTGTGCTATTGGATTTCAGCAGATTTTTTTCTGCTATTTTTTTGTTTTAATATGTTGAATCCTTATCAAATCTCCAATATGCAACATATAACCTGAGTTCTGCTTTGGCTAGAACCTTCTGAAGAAGTGTTTTCAGATGAGAAGAGGAGGTTTCTTCTTTCTTTTACTATTCGATTTTCATTTTGGTTGTTTAATTGATGCAGTGGTTCACTTATACTGGGTTTAAATGAGCTCAGTATTGCAAGGCTGTGGCCTCTCTTCAGTGTCTCTGCAGTGATTTGATTCAGTGTCTGCTGGCTGAGTAGCAGCAGGTTTACCGCCAGCAGGATTTGTTATGACACGAACACTGGCTGTGTGCTGGTGTCATGTCATATAAAGCTCTGTTGCGCTAAATGAGATTCTGTTGGGGCGGGGGGGGCAGACAGACAGACAGACTGACGGACACACTTAGATGTGCTTGCATGTCAAAGATGCTTTTCTGCTCACTGAGTCATGAAAGCTGAGCTAATCCCTCTGGTTAATTATGGAGTATTTTAATGCTGGGCAGTTGAGTGAAGTTAAATAGGAGAAAGTATCTGTGTGTCTGTGTGTCTGTGTGTCTGTGTGTGTGTGTACGCACGTGCACACACACGCAAATAATCTGCTTTTTTCAAGTGAAGTTGAAAATATACACTTGTCTTGAAGCATCGTTACTTTGATCTATTTTCATTTACTTGTATGCTTTAGTTTTAATTCACTGTGAAAACATTTTTTAAACTAGAAGTGCTTATGCACTCACATCTAATATAAAACAAATGCAAACAAAATCAGCTGGCATGATTATATAAGTACTAAACTGTTAACATGCTGATTTTGTTAATAGTTTATACATTTATTTATAAGTTATGTAGTTTAATTATTTTTATCTGGTAGATGCAACATTCGTACATATACACGTAAGCTCACTTGTTTGTAAGTATGACTAATTAAAATGGCTGCGCAAGATATAGTTTAAATATTATAGCAATATCAGCTTTTGTAACACTGAGAAGGCTGCAATGTGCAACTAAGTGCCAGCCATTGTTTTATGATGTGCTTTTCAGCATGATCAACCTCAGATGCTCTATAAGAGGGTGGCTGAACAAGACTTTCACGTCATCAATGACCATAAGTTATTTTTGTCAAAAATGGGGCAGATAAGTGAGCTTTAAGTCTGTAACCTTTTCACATGAAGAATTTACAAATTTTTTATATGCCACAATACATAGCAATAAAATAAATGACAGAATTTCGCCTATATTGTGCCATCCTAATGTGCATTTCTTGCATGCTGAAGATGAGTTTGATTAGATTTTCACCCTGTCTTCTTGTTCAGGGCTGTGGGTCACACTGAAGCTGCTGCCAGGTGATATTCATCAGATCCGGAAGGATTTCCCCCACTTAGTGGACCGCTCCACTGCTGTCGCTCGTAAAATGGGCTTTCCCGAGATCATCATGCCAGGTGGGTGGAAATGTGTTGTTCAAAAAAAAATCAAGAATTTGTTGAAAGTTTTGATGGTATTAAGTCAGGACTTTTGTGAAATAGCATGTTTATGGATAACTTTTTAACAGGTAGATCCCATGCTAAACTATCTGCTCTTAATAGTTGTCCAATTATAATAAGTGAAGGACACATAAGACTTCCTTTACTTAAAACACATGCGGGATTTTTCATGCTTTTAACTGGTTTTATGTCAGTTTGTATTATCAGTGAGAAGTGAACCGTAGGAAATGAGGAGAGAAACAAATATCAGCATCATTGCCACAGCCTTTATTTTTTGCTCTAGTGATGCATCAGGGACATCTACCTCTTGTTTATCTTGGTCTTCTCAGCCGTACCTAGTGCGAACATTTTGTTTTCTGTAATGTAAAGTTTTTGCTCTGTTTTTAGGTGATGTCCGTAATGACATCTATGTGACCCTGGTTCAGGGGGACTTTGATAAGGGCAGTAAGACCACTCCCAAGAATGTGGAGGTGACCATGTCTGTGTATGATGAGGACGGCAAGAGATTAGAGGTTTGGAAGCCTGTCTGAGACCACTTTCTGTCTCAAACACACACACACACACACATACACACAACAGATGTTATGACATGTTTATTATTATTTATTATGTACTTTGAATTTGAATTACCCTGACATAAATAAACGTGATTTCCGCTGTTCTAAAACACACACGCGCGCACACACTTACACAGTCACAATCTCATTAGTATTACCAAGAGACACAGCTACACCTGACATTTATTTTTCTTTCAACAAAATTACTTGCTACTTTTTACTTCTCTATTGAGAATTTATCATACTGTGGTGCAAAAACCCAGACATTATATTGAAATGGGCCAACAGTACAAAATAACTTTGTACCCTCTCACACACTCATCTGCCAGATGAGATATCCGTGCCACACCCTCATTTAGAGGTTCAGTCTGAGTATGAAACTCCACTAAACCATCTGCCCTCCTTCTGTCACCCTTACACCCTCCCCTCTGTCTTTCTCTCTCTCTGTCCATCTTCCTGTCTTTCCGACCTCTGGCCTCCTCTTGTTGGCCGGCCGGCCAGTTAAAGCTCATAATTGGTGCCTGTCTGAAATCATTAGCTCTAAAGTAAGTGAGGACTGACAAGGCTAGATAGGAAGATGTGGAAGTGTTAGTATGTGTGTGTGTGTGTGTGTGTGAGAGAGAGAGAGAGAGAGTGAAGGAGAGGGAGAAAGAGGAAGTGAGTGAGTCAGAAGAAGGGTACAGGCTGACTCTGTTTGACAGATTAAAGAGATATAAAGAGAGCTGCTTGGTAGGTTACTGGACTCTTCTTTCGTGTCCCTAATCTTTTAAGCTCTGTTGAAGTAAAATGCTTGCACAGAATGTTAAACAGAATTAAACAGTCCAACTTCCGCAGGAAAATGTATCATATTTCATTTTTATCTCTGCATGTCCTATCTTAGAAGGACAAAGTATGGGGCCTGAGTTGGCTATATAAAACTGCCCCTTCAATTGGAATCTTGTCATCACATTGTATTTACTCACTTAAGCATGAGTACTCATTATAAGAGAACATCAATAAGGAAAATAAGTTGGTTTAAAACTGGTTTCTTTTTAGTTTTTTTGATCATCTTTTGTAATATTATTTTATTGTATATTGTGTACAATTTTGTAAATTATAAAATACATCCTTTAATCAGTAGACTGAATAAATTGTTTTGGTTTATCTTCTATGCAGAACGTGATCTTCCCTGGTGCTGGGGATGAAGGGATTTCAGAGTACAAGTCTGTCATTTACTATCAGGTCAAACAGCCACGCTGGTTTGAGACCATCAAGGTGAGTTTAGGTCATTTTAGAGAACCGTGTATTGCTGTGGTGCTGCTGCAAACACAGGAGAAATACAGTATTAACCGGCTGTGTAATGGGATATGCTCATTCATTCTCTGTGTATAATTTTATGAGATGGACCTTCATGTTCTTATGATTTGAAATTGTTAATTAGGCAGGCATTGTTCATTGTACTTTCTAGAGAATAGAATGCTTCTCTCCTTACACGGCTGTTAACGGTATTCAATTACGCTTTCAAATTTAGTGCAGTGCAGTCTTACAGAGGCTTCAGTAAATTTAGCATATTTATTAATATAGCGGATTAATTATTTGTTTCACTGTGATTTTATTGTGTGGCACTTGCCATATGTAATTGAAAGAAAATCATTTTCTGAACCACACATGAACTTAAGTGAACATGTCTTATATGTTTGGCTTCTATTGTTTCTAGAAGGTGAAAAGTCAGTTGCTTATGCTAAACTGTTTTGATATTTATTGTAGGTTTGAATGGCCACATATATAAAATTATTCATTTGTGATTTTTATTAGCGTGAAAATCATTCGTCAAGTAGTCTTTATTGTTATTCCTCATTATAACTTGTATGCATTGCGATGAAATGTTCTTTAGGCCCATTGTGCAACACACACGGCCACATAAAGTTCAGCGACATGACAGTGTGAGACAAGTACTGCATATAAAATAAAACAAATACACCAGACTGTAGAAGCGCATAGAACAATAAATACACTAATCCAGGCCTATTCAACTAGCGGCCCGTGGGCTGGATACGGCCTTTTCGAAAAAATTTTATGGCCCGCGGGACTGTCAGTAAATCACAGTGTGTGATTCGTGTGATATAATAAAATGATGGGTTTTGGATCATGATTGGCTGGGAGTCCCCCGCTACTTTCGCCAAGATTGGTTATCCGCTGTGTTGTATACAATTAGCCAATCGGAGCACAAGTTGCCACACTATTAGCCAATTGCAGCCGAAAGAGGCGGGATTTGTCAGAAAATGTGTGTGTTAAATAAGCAGAGCAGAGAGTAAAAGGCTGGCAGTAACGGAAGATAGAGGAGAACCGTTAGGCTGCCGAAAACAGGTGAGAGCATTAAAAAGGTCTGTTTATCATCTGAAGAACTTGATGTTTAGAAATAATGGTGTCTGTGCTTTAACCTGAGACGAGAAGAGAATCCAGTCACACACACAGCGAGGGGAAAACCTTTGTAGTTTTAGCTCGGTGATGTATCTACTCTAACAACTTTAACGGTCAGAGTTCTCATTTAGAACCGGACTCCATTAAAACAGCTATTTTTGACGGTTAAAGTGGCACTGACATAAAGTCCATGAACAAAAACAGACGAAGATAAGTCTAAGCCAGCTGCTATGCCCACTTCACAGGAGGGGTTAGGGGCTGATGTGACCCTAAATGTGTTGAATGTAATTTGTCCGTACTAATGTAATATCTATTATCATCCAGAGTAATTTTTTAGCCATTAGTTGACAGATATTCTGTGTGGCCCACAAACCCCCAGTGATTTTCATATTCGGCCACTTGCTATTGAAGTTGAATAGCCCTGCACTAAACACTAACTAGACAGAACAATCAAAACAGAAATACAGATAGGTATCAAAATAGCACTAGTACAAACAATTGTTTACTATAATTTGTGCATAAAGATAAGTGCAGGTGACTGTAATGAATGTGGGGGTGTAATCAGTCTGTGGTGGATGCTAGAAAGATTCTAGATTATTACAGCTGGGTTTTACAACACACTCAGTAAGATTCCCGTGTGGAGGAAGAAGCAGTTGCAGAATCTGTTAATGGCAGAACAGCAGGGTGGTGAAGTGTTTGAGAGGGGTTGGAGGAGTCATCCACATTACTGCTGGTCTTGCAGATGTAGTAATGTGGTAGGAGGTGCTGGTGACAGGTAGAGTTGCTCTCACGGACCACAGGAGGGAACGGCTTTACCTCTTTGTTTCTCATGGGTCTATTTTTGTTGTGGTTACTATGCAGAATTCTGAAAACGGTGGTTCTGTATGTCAGTCACATCTCCTCTTCCTGTCAAAGTCACATTGTTAGCCATCTTAAGCAATGAAACTCATCAGACTATGATAATAAGTATGTCATGCTTGGGAGTCTTGAGGACCTGTAATAGTAGATAGTATACAGCAGTGCTTAGTATGGCGTACCCCTCAGGTCATTAATTTCACATGCATAGTCATACAAGTACAGCACGCAGTGAAATGTACACTGAACCTCTCCTTTTGACTGTGCAAACATTATAGACAATAAGTAAATTTTAAATGGAAAAATCTGGAATTTTCTGAAACACAAATAAAATAAAGAAACAAGTACAAGTAAAGTAATAGAATTATAAATGTAAGTACAATTTTAAATTTTAAACACAAATTACCATTTTTGAAAACACAAATCTAAAAGTAAATAACAAGGAGCACAAGTTATAGATAAAATATGTAAGCTAATAAAATTTGAGGTTTTAATATGCATTTATATAAATGTAGGAGCAGTGTCTACAATGTGCAAATGGAATGTTAAAGTACGTTGTGCCATATTAATGCACATATAGGCCTCTTGCTCAGCACAATTTGGTATTTTCACTACTCCCAGCACCCTAGTTCTACTAATCAGCTCATTAACAATCCTTTACTGAGTTGAGTGAGAGTGTTGAGTGAGCAGAGAGAGCACTAAAATGATCAGGGGCCCATCAGGACTAGGGCTGAGAAGCACTAGGCTAGAATGTTACTCTTGTACAGATATGGCACAGTCTGAAGGAGAAGTGGAGTTGCATTGTGTGCTACATGAAATTTAAAAATGTTTTGTCTTCCTCTCTCTCAGGTGGCCATACCCATTGAGGATGTGAACAGGAGTCATCTTCGCTTCACTTTCAAACACCGCTCATCTCAAGACTGTGAGTGTCATTCAGACACACAAAATTCCTCCAACACTCTGCATCATGGCAGACTGCCTGTAGCACAGCTGCCATGTCACACTGCTAGCGTGCACCACTAGGACTATGATTTACCAGACATAAAGAAATAAATGATTCACAATTCATATGATTGCTCACATACGGGATGCCAGTTGTTCCCAACTGTTAACTGTGTGTATAACTCAGACAGCAATTTGCGTTTTCTTGCTGTTGGTGCATCTGCCGTCCTCCAAAGTACATATAACTAGTAATTAATGAGTGTAAACCTAACTTATGTAATTAATGAGTGTAAACTTAACCTATGTAAGAGAGTCAGATTGCCCTATTGAATACACATTTTCATCTCAGCATTGCAGGTTCACAGCATTTAACTTAAGTGTTAAACTGATGAGCATAATCAGTGAAAATATTTACTGATCATTAATAAAGCAACAGTGCTCAACAGTGTGGATTTTTTATCTGGCATGACTGGGCCAGTAATTGTTTTTCACTGGCCAAAACCAGAAAAAAAAAATTATATTTGTGAGCAATGCTTAAGTGTTGTAGCTTTTATACAATCATTGTCATAATTATGCATTAATTTCACTTTATAGGTGGAGTTCTATGATGTGAAGCAGTCTGGTTGTTGGCTTTATTAAGAAGCCTTTTAGGACGTGTAGCCTGAATGTGCAGATTTGTGGCAATGTTTTGGTTTTTGTGACATCAAAATGGGCTGGTTTTTCAGTTTCACTATATGTGAACTGTAGGGACTGGAGAGTAAAAGTTATATTGAACCATTAACAGTATGACACAACGTTCAGACCACTGACATGTAAAGGGAATAACATTCATTATTTTATGATGATGATGATGTTAATGGGAAAACCCTCCCAGTCAACCGTTAACACAAATGCTGTCATATGCTGTGTATGTCAGAAAGTTGTCAAAATATAACAAAAAGGCTCATGGAAGCCCAGGGCTTGTTGATATTGGGGAGTGAAATTGCTGAAAATATATAGAAAGATGTCAGAACACACAACTGCAGCTGCCATGTATGGGCCTGTTTAGACACAGACTGGTCAGAGTGCCCATGTTGACACCGGTCCACTGCCAGAAGCACATACAATGAGAGTGTGAACATCATAACTGGACCTTGGAGCCATGGAAAAAGGTAGCCTGGTCTGGTGAATCCTGTTTTCTTTTACATTATGTTGACGGTGGTGTGCATCTGGATGATCAGAGATGGCACCAGGATGCACTATGAGGAGAAGGCAAGCTGACGGAGGCAGTGTAATGCTTGGGTCCTGGCATTCGTGTGGATGTTACGGACATGTACTACCTACCTAAACATTGTTTCAGACCAAGTACACCCCTTGATGGCAATGGTATTCCCAAATGGCATTGGCCTCTGTCAGCAGGGTAATATGCCCTTCCATGCTGCAGCAGGTGTTCAGGAATGGTTTGAGGAACATGTCAGATTATAGGGAGTCTCTGTCCGATCAAATGTCTTTGAGATGTACCTGACTACTAGCCCAATCCATGGGGGCATCACCTCACAGCTTATAGGACTTAAAGGATCTGCTGTTAATGCCTTGGTACCAGAAATATCAGCCGACACTTTCAAAGGGTGTGTCAGCTGTTTTAGTGTTACAAGAGAGGCCTACAAATGATCAGACATGGGGTTTTAATGCTAAAAGCTGCTTGGCTTATAAACGGTCCATCACGTTTCTTTCATAAACTGAGAACATTTTCCATGATATGCAGAAAAACCCGATATACTTTTTTCTCACATCTCATTGCATATGATAGAACTTTTTCCTGACCACAGAAACATAGCCACTTTAGATTAGACCCACACAATTCTTCAACTGAGTGATCTCCAGATTTCCACTGTGGTGTGTAATGTTTTACAGTGGGCTTGACTGAAATAAATAATTTTTGTTGAGTTATGCCTGTTTAAATGATTACAGATCTCATATAAACATTCGGTTCAACTCGTAACTGTTACAAGACCCTATTGTTTACATATAATTGTTGCCAAAACAGAAAGTTGTATCTACATTAGATGGAATATGAGAACTACAAAATTTCTGAATGTTTCAGGATGAATGTGTCAGTAAAAGCAATCCAGAATGCAAAAAATAGATGTTTGATGATTTGCTTGGCTGTCCTCATTTAGTTTTCTGTTTTGTGCCTTTTTCATCTAGTTATATTTCTGTTTGCTTGCACTGCCCTGGCTGTTAGATGTTTTAGTCTTTAATTTTGTATCAATCAATCGACACTTTCTATTCTTTTGAGTTATTTTCTATTGTTCTAAGTTAACTTCCACCTATTATGTTTGTATTTGTGCTTTTCCTGTATTATTTCCTTTTCTTATTGTGTGCAGCGTTGACGCTCAGTGGTAGCATCTCCCAAATGAGCTGTCTGAGGTGTGTGAGAGATAGAGGGAGAGAAAAAGAGAGAAAAAAGAGAAAAGCTGGCCTGTGGCCCTTATGGGTTGAGAGGTTGTGCCTGGTGGAGGGATGTCGTAAACATACTTATGTTTGTGTGTGTATGAGTGAGTGTGTGTGTGTGTGTGTGTGTGTGTGTGAGAGAGAGTGACAGATGGTGTGTGAGCTGCAGGTGAGTGATGCTGAAAGTGTTAATAAAGGTTCCTGCAGGTAGAATCTCAGGTTCCAGTCTGGTTGGCACGGCAACGAAGTCGGGAGGAAACGGGTGCTGCTGCATATGTTCCACTCGAAACCCGGAGGTCAAGGTCAAACCGGGCTTAAACCCCCGGGGGGGTCGAGGAGTGGCCCGCTCTCTCTCTCTCCTGGTCAAAGGCCATCTCGCACGCCCGTTGTACAGACTCTACAGTATTGTCGGATTCTCTCTCTCTCTCTGTCTAGGCAAAAGGCTATCTTGCACGCCCACTGTACAGCCCCTAGAGTATTTTCATATGATCTCTCTCTTAATCTCTCCATTTCTCTCACTTTTCCCATTTCTCTTTCACTCACTGACTTCTTAAAATCTCTTTTTCTTCCCTGTCATACTTTCACTCTCTCTCATTCTCTCCTTTAGTTTCTTCTCTCTCTCTCATCACTCCCTCTCTCTTATTCTCTCCCTAGTTTTCTCTCTCTCTCTCTCTCTCTCTCTCTCTCTCTCTCTCTGCAGGCCAAAAGACTATCTCAGTCGTCCGCTGGACA
>JBBJLS010000148.1:18911858-18921858 GCA_037577275.1 Bryconaethiops microstoma | reverse complement strand
ATACATTTAGTCACTTTTGGAATGTTGCCAAATGCCTTTTTTTCCACCACTGTAACTGAAAGCGGTTGCTTCAATATTTAATGAAATGCTTATGTTGCGGCACCTGGACACATCCGCAGTTACGGTGAACTGTTGCCTCCCAAGTGGGTCATTACTGTAGCCATTTGCAAAGGGCGCAGGACTCTCTCTGCCCGCAATGATGCCAGTCTTCAGGAATCTGCTGCAAAACAGCAGGGGACAGTGGGGGCTGTGCGGCTGCTCATCTACTGGGAGGACAGAGTAGAGGGTGAAAAACAAGCTGTGGAGTGGAAAAAAGAAACCTACAGCACAACACTGCACCCGGGGCAAAGCTACTCCCACAGAGCCCCGCTACAGCGGAGCCTGCAGCCAGACTCCTGCTACCAGCGACACCCAGAGACTCCAGCTCCGCGCCGACACAGCCGGTCTGGACGCTTTCTCCCGCACGGCGCTCAGCGCTAAAGACGCAGGTCTGCATTTGCATCTTAGCCCGTCATCCTGCCCACCCTCCTCCACCCACCCCTCCCTTAATGATCCAATGCATCAATACCATCAGCCATCAACGGGGAGCAGATGTCCTACGTTAGCGCATTCTTCTCTGGGGCTGGGAGCGGCGCTTTAAAAAGCATTAGTCTGTGCAGTCCTGGCTGGCTGGCTCACCGTGGCCTGCCACGCGCTTCCACAGGCAGGTGATCCCGGGGCCTAATGGAATTTAATTACTCCAGCCACATTAATCATGCCTACAGTGGAGCACCCACTATTTTATCACCACTCTTAGGGGTTATTAGTACAAATACACTGTCAAGCTGCATTA
Source organism: Bryconaethiops microstoma (assembly GCA_037577275.1). Lineage (NCBI taxonomy): Eukaryota > Metazoa > Chordata > Actinopteri > Characiformes > Alestidae > Bryconaethiops > Bryconaethiops microstoma. The sequence continues at coordinate 18,921,026 of JBBJLS010000148.1, read as the reverse complement.
TGGGAGCAGCATTTTAGGTGCCATCCCTTACACATTTATTAAAATCTATATCAACATCTATCAACGGACACTTTCCTCAAATGCGCATTAAGGGCCTTCTGACAAAGTTTCCTGCCAGCAGGTGACTGTGGCCTGTAAAAGTTTCGGTTCATTAATTTTGTCCTGCCATGTCTGCCCATCTCTGCGCGACGGATGGGATAAGACTGGCAAGGACAGCCATGGCAGAGCTTAAACACAACCCTCTGAAATGCATTACCACAAAGGATTGCAGGGCATTAGTGAGTTTGTGCCATTAGAGACCGTCTAGAGGTGAAGATATTCTACTTTTGCCTTTTAACTTTCCACTGTAGTAGAACAGATAATGTTTCAATTGCAATGTTTAAGAGCCAAATGCTGACTAGCCAAACCACAGCAGTGACCCTTCACACAAAGCAGTAACTAATTTGTCATTGTGCATTTGAAATAATCCAGACTAAAAATATGAAGGTGGCTGTCTCTTATGAAGCATTTATTTATGACCTTTAGGAATCCTTTTTTCTGTTTTTTTCTCCCACCACCAAGTGCAAATTATAGGGTCACGTAAGACAGAAAAAAATACAGTGTGACAAGTCATTAAGCCGCTAAATGTTTCAGATAACTTCCCCATATAAATTTGACTTGAGAAGCATCATATTCGCGCGTATGTAAAAACCCTTCCATATAAGGTGCTGTAAATCCACACACCTAGAGCGCATTCATTCCAAAAGAGCAACTAAGATCAAACTTAAAACTTTTATTTGCGTTCAAACTCACTCACCCACAGACCAGGTGCTGGTTCCTTCTTTTTTAATTATTATTTCTAGCCATGAAATAAAAATCAATAAGTGGATTCCCCGGTCCCTCGTTATCCTGTTGCACGTATTTTATAGTAAAATAAAACGGCACAATAATAAAGTGTGGAATTTGAGCCCTGCTGCTCTGGATGCTCAAAAGGTCAGGGAAATTAATTTTACTGACTGTAGTGGGGGAAGGAGGGAAGGAGGGGGGAAAAAGGAGAGAAACCACAATAAAACTCATGTAATATGAAACATTTCAGCAGCAGGTACTTCACCATTCAATCTGTTCCATACAGTCTTCACTTTCTCCCCTCTGTACACACCAGGTTGACTATTCGCCAAACATAGTTTAATACACGAACATCATTCAGAGCAGAGGCATCTGAAATAATCCATGGGCAAAAGGCTCATGCTATGAATCTTTTTTTTTTCACTACTGCTTTCTTTCTGTTTTTCTTTCTTTCCTGCAACACGAGCATCACTTTAACTCTGAAACCTCAGACAAGTGTACAGCTGTTCTGCGATTCATAAATATCACTTCAGTGAATTTACCATAGGAGGTTCTCTAAAGACACCAATAAGGATTAAACTCAATCTTTTGGTTTTTGGGAAAGCGGGTTTTTTCTGCATTTGAAATGGTCAATGCTGCTGTGTGCAACCAAAGCACAAAGGATTATTGAGCCTGACATAAAATACGACTGCATCCAAAAACCCATGTACACAATAAAAGACTACAAACATCAATGCAAGGGCCTTCAGCTCTACTTTGATCTGCATGCACCTATCAATGAAACAAATAATGTGATCTGGATCTGAAACATAGTTAGCCATCTCACAATTAGTCAACTGTGCCAGGCTTAGCCCATGGCATGTGCAGGAATGAGATGGGTGCTTTTGATGAAAGTGGATGAAGAGAAAGACATGAAGACTCCAGCTGAGGGCTATAGGGCTGAGATTATTGGTGAATGTGTGACTGAGAAAACTGTGTGTTGGGTGGGTGGAGGGTGGTGGTGGTGACACACACACAAACACGCACACACACACACAGCAAGGGATTTTGAGTGGTGGAACCCTCTGGATCTCTGCCACTCATCTGGCCACCTTCCTAACCAGGGCAGAAAATCAAACAAGTAGGAAAGAATTAAATAAAAGCGAGGAAGAAAAATGATTTCTTATAAATAGCAGAGTTCGCCAGAAGGCATAGGAAATGAGAGCAGCGAGGCGCGGGAGAGGAGCCTGAGCTTGACACGGGTCTTAAAATTGAGAGGGGGCGGAATCAGGGACCTACTGCGCAAAATGGCTCCAACCAAAGCAAGGATTAGTGTTCCTGCCTCCATGGCCAAGATTCTCCAGAACAACTAATCACCTTCAAGTTCTCTCCTTCTCCTTTTTTTCTTTTTTTCTCCTCCCTTCTCCCTCTCCTTCTCTCACTCAGTGCCTCTCGCCCCTCACTCCCCTTTAAAGTATCATTTCACCCCTCTCAGTCATTATGGTTAAAATTAAGCAGAGAATGTTCTGCCAGCGTCGATTAGACCCGTCCCTGGCTCCGAGCTCAGTGGAGGGTGTTGTGTCAGTTTCAGCGCCGAGCAAAAACCGCGCTCCTCCACTAGCAGCACAGGCAGGCAGGCAGGCAGGCAGGCAGGCAGGCAGGCAGGCAGGCAGGCAGGCTGAGGGGGGAAAAAAAGCCGAGCACATCTGTGCCATGCCGTCTCACCGTCTCGCTCTCCTCTTCCCTTCCACTCGCTACCAACGCCATGCGGAAACTCGTAGCAAGAAAACATTTTGATGTGGTGGCGAACAAATAACCAGCAGCCATTAGAAACTGCGAATGAGTCACCATGCAAAAAAGCTCCCAGACTGCTTTGTGCGAATGTGGGAACAGATGCCTAGCACTTTTTTTCCCTGACTGAACAAGTGCAACACACATCGAGCTATAAATAACAATTGACAATTTTAGGTGCAAGTAAACATAAGACAATTAGAAAGGCACCGTGATCCGATCTACTCGTATTTACCACCATATAAATGCTTTACATTTTGCTGCATATCAGACCACAGCATTCACTAATCAACCGGCTTAGAGGAACACAAGAAACAAGCAGTTCTTTGTTGTTACTATTTAGAACAACACGAAATGTCCACATCAGCAAATCTCAGCAACAAATTTTCATACAGTAACCCAGATACTGCAAAACAAATCTCTAATTATTTACTCCAGAGAAGTAGCTTTCAGAAGTAGATTTGAGTCCTCCTGCTTAATGCAGCATCCAGGTGAATAAGATCATTACACACAAAACACACACACACACATACAGACACATACAGACACACAGACACACTAACATCAGACAAAACTAACTAATAACTAATCAGCATCTAACATTTTCTTAACTATATATATTACTATACAACTACACAATATATATTTTTTCATTTATTTTGTTTATTTTGTAGTTGTTGTTTTTTTGTTATTTTTTTATTTAAGATGAATATGAAATGAAAGCATGTCCACGTGACCCACTCTCCAGCTCTAGCCTGTGAACTGAGAGTCAAATGAATCAGAGCACACTCGCAAATGACTGGCAAATATGCAAGTAATTTACCGTTAAATTCCGTAACAGGAAAGCCTAATTGTACAGCATGTCCAGCATAATTGAATTGTGCTACATGTGCATTGCTGTTATGGAAATAAAAATGAGAGGAGTGACAGGAGATTGAGAAGGAAATAGCATGAGATGACAAACTAAAGCAATAAGAAACAAATGCAATAATAAGATTATAATAAATCAAAATATATCAGTGACGGACAGACGTACAATCAAGAATACAGTAATCGTTAATGACAATTAAATTGGCAGTAAAATACTGGACACTGAAATATGTACAATTCAGCATCATATTTTAACCTGCACCATAAAGTGTGATCATTTTCCCCTGCGTAATTTATGGAAATAAAATACTTAAAGTATAACATTATTATACAGTAAAAACAGGTTTATAATTATTTACATATTGCAAAACACACACACACACACACACAAACACACATACAAACACACATACAATACCTAATATGAAGCTCATAAGAATTGCCCTTGCTTCTGTCCAGTACTAGCATTGAGACTCTCTTGCTGAAGAGGCCTCCCTCTGCTGGTTAGAAGATGAAGTGCAACTGACCCTGTAGCTGCTTGAGGTGGCCTCTGCCCAGAACAAAGGCTGCATGCTGTGCCAAATCAGCCTGGTTTTTGAATGTAAAAGAGAGGGGTCTTTTGTAAGCCTTCTGTACACCCTTCCTGCACACAGCCATATGCATGTACACACACAACATAACATTAGAGAAAACAAAGACTCTGCACTGTCCCAACTACCTGCATACACTTTTTAAATGAAAAGTCAAGGCAACCCTCTTCATAGATGTCCATGAGCCCCTACATTCCATATGCACTACATTCCATATACTATCAGCTATGCAGAAATGTCCTATTATAACATATATTCTTATGCAGTCTTGCTATAAATGTGCTTCTTACTTTTTTGACTCATGCAAAGGCGATTCTTAAGAAACACGCATGGTCTGTTATCATTAGCACAATATCAGTGGGATTTTTAATAAATGCTAAGTCTACATTTTCTCTCCATTTTTTGTGCCGCTCGCCAAAGAAATTCAAATTCAATTAAATCCCTCTAAAACAAAAAGTGTCAAAATATAAAAGAATCTTATCCTAGTAATCTTTGGCAGTAGCATGGCGAGTGGAGGCGTTCGTTTCTCGGGAGACGAGCACATTTAATGACTCCTTTGTTTTTTATTTCGCTGCCACCGTGGCAAGGTCCTTTCATGAAGACACCATGACTGCAGAGAACTTCATTCCGATGTGGAAAATCTCACAGATGTGACAACACCCTCTTTTGTTGCCAAGTGTGCGGACCTGCTTTGAACCACTGACTGACGGCGCAGGGAAAGCCGTTCCAAGCGCAAATGTAAATTATTGTTACTTACACATTTAACCCACCATCCACAACAGCGTCCAAGCTAAGCTGAGGAATTCTGAAATCATGTTGCCCTCTTTTGGCTGGTATGTGTGACTGCAGTGGCTTTAGTGGGTGATCATTTGTTGGGTGATAATTTTAAAGGCTTAAAGGATGTGGTATAAGGTGTAATCATTTCTCGAGATAAAAATGTACGAGATATAGGGCTTCAGAAAAACAAAACAAACAGCAGATATATGGCGCGGAGCTTAATCTGGTAGCATAGACCCAATCAAATTTAGCAAGGGCGGCTTAAAAATATGTCAAACACATCAGTTAAGAGAAATCCATACAAATCCAAGCACCTCTGATATACACATTTAAAGAGAGGGAGAAATAGCACAAGTTAATGATGAAAAACAACAAATTAATCGGTGTCACGGAGGTGACCCGAACCTCCAAACCGCCCCAGAGTTGCCCGGCTGGCCTCTGCAATTGTATTCTGCAGGATTTTTCCCTCTCCTTCACACTCTGTACCCACTCTTTCCCTTTGTTAACCCCACTCTTGTTTCATACTCACTCTCTCTCCCTCTCCCTCGCTCTGTCTCTCGCTCCTCCTCAGACCTGCAGGTCACTCCAGCAGGAACAGGAAGTAGCCGTCCTCCATTGCAGCGCTCCTCACCTCTCCATCTGTTGTTTTTTTTTTCTTCCCGCGGCCATTCGTGCGAGCCCTCCGCGCTTTGATTTTCGCCCTCTTCTGCAAAGATAAGACACAAAACCCTGGCAAATGTAACTCGCACTGTACATCCCTTTCAGCCTCCACACCTATCTGCTTTGTCTTCTCTTTTTTCATCCCTCTTTCTCCTCTCCGAGCTCAGCGAAGAGAAGAGGTGGGTAGTTTATTCAGTAATCTCCGGAATGGCTGTTCTAAATAAAGATGCTCTTCAAATTCCATTATATGTCTAATGGTCTATCACTGAGGGAGAACTACAGATCTGATTTAAGCTTGGAACAATGCAGAAAGGAAAGGAGGGGAGGGAAAAAGGGGGAAAAAAATGAAGCTTGTTGGGTGACAGGTTTCAGTGGTGAGAATTTTACTGCCTCGTATTTCAAGTTGTTGGAAAAAGACTCCCGTAAAAGGCCTTCACGGTGTAACGGACAACAATACAGTAAAGCAAATAATATCCTGTAATAAGGCACGATCAGTCATAAGCAGAGCCCCTCTGAGCTGAATCAATAGCGCCCATGCAGCATGTGGCTACTCTTCGAAGTCTAATAATTATCTGGTTATTAATTTCGTCTTAACGCGGCAGTAATGTGATAGTTAATTCAGCTTAGTTGAAATAAGTGAAAATAAGATCATCGCAAATGCATCTCTCAGGAAAATCCATTTAAAAGGGAGGAGGGGAGGGGGCTTCCAATATCATGCAAAAATGTTTGAAGCTCTAATTCAAAATCATGCATACTATCCAATATTTCTCCACACTCTGACCAACATATAAATATATAAATGGCACTTCACATGCTTTTTTTTTTTCCCCTAATATGGATTTTTATTTCCATGCAAACAATTTTAATAAAAAGCTATTGATGGGCTATTGATTGGGCAGCCCACAGGCACAGCTCATGGACCCAGTGCTGTGTGATCATTATGTCCCAAACTCTTAGGTTCATTTTCACAGATTTGGTCAATACCTGCTCTATATGCTCCTGGCCTTTTTACTGCATCAGTGCACCATCTTTCTCATTTGTTTGTTTGTTTGTTTGTTCGCTTTCCACCAGTCCCCAAATCAAACCATGCAATAAAACCATTAACAATTCTCGAACAACATTATCCTTTTACTAACACTGAAGCTTTAGTCGGATCAAAAGTGTGTGTGACTTAATGCGGCATGAGCACGGTTAACTCAGCTTCAATCCAGCGACACCACACCAAACATGGAACAGTTTCAACAGACAGAACAGCAGACGGACAGACAGACAGGCCGACAGACGGACAGACAGAAAAACAGACAGACAGAAAGACAGAACGCTCAACTAACAGCAGCAGGATAACAAATCTTAACGGTCACGGCTTGGAAATGCGTGCCGTCTCTTCAGCCTGAGTGCTCTGCTGACTTCTCTCCAGCGCGTCTCTCTTGCTGAAAATGTGAGCACTGTACTTTATAAGGTTATTTATCTCTCTGTCACTTTGTAAAATCTTTATTCCCGCGAACATATCTTTTAAATGTGAGTGCCACTGGAGTAATGGCAATAAAAGGTTGGAGGGAGATCAATGCAGAACGCATTACGCCACACCGCAGAGACTCAGCTTTAATAATCAAAAAATTGATCCATTAAGGTGGACCTAATTCCTTGGCAAAATGACAGAGGTGCTGTGTTTCTACATGTGGTTATGTGGAGAATCGCAATATTTCACACAGCCACTCGTATAATGACAATGCTGAAGATGAAATGGCCTCATTAAAATCAACAAAGATTATGGCTTTTATTTATCTGGGCTTCACTTTGCACTTTGTGCTCCATACTAACTACTGAGGTGTCCTCATACAGATCATAATATTTATATTTTTCAATTTGCAAATGAACTTTTTCCTCTCAAGGTGTAAGAAAGCCCTTGTGCATGTATGTGTACAAAAAAACTGTTACATGTAATTGCAATAAATACATTTCCACTGTCATGAATATATTTTATGAAACATATAGCTAAAATAACAAGCTGCTACACCCAATTTATAAAACAATAAAAGAAATGAAAGTGTAGTTTGTCTGTAATTAAAACAGGGCTTAGAGAGCTGTTGCCATGAAAGCCTTTGTGACTTATATGCTGACCGTGTTAATCACTTAGTCTCTCTCACATACACGCGCAGACACTCCCACACACCCACATACAACACATATACACAGTAAATCCACACACACACGCGCGCACACACACACACACACACACACACACACACACACACACACACACACACACCAGGACCAGGTTGCACACCCACGCATGCCGACACTGAAGCTAAAAATTCATAATCAAACGCAGATCGCATAATCAAAAGGCTGATAACATAACAAGAACTCACTCTTCACAATATAATTACATCAAGTACACTTTGTGGCTGCCCCGCACAATCTTTAATCAGCTCTCTTTCTCATTTACGGCTAACATATTAATTAGACAATATGCTTAATATAATTGATAAAATCACCAGCACTGATCTTTGTTTCTGACAGACGCAAAGGCACTTGCAAAACAGCTGCAGGCATCTTGCATGATGATCTTGCATGATATGCAGTTAGCAAATATACACTATTGCAACACATTTTGGCTGTAATGCAGAGACGGCAGAGTTTCAGCTACGTGGCAAATACCATTGCAACATTTTCAGACCTTGTTCTTACAGTGATTCAGCATCCCTTAATGCCATATTTAATAAAAACATGCCATACACTGATGACTAGTGCCAAGTCGACACTATCAATTATATTAGTAGTTTAGCAATGTACTGATATTTTTCTGCCGATTAATTGAGTAATCAGTGTCGGAAAAAGTGGGTTTAAGTGAACAATATCATTCTGTGCAGAGCGTTTTATACATCGCTCAATACTTTACTGAAAAAGATCTAAGCGTTTCTCTTATGTACATTTTACGTTACTTATCCCTTATGTACATTTTACAATGACCGTGAGCCCTGCTTCAGAATTTTATGGAACGTCATGACTCTGCAGAGGGCTTTACATTTCAAATGACAGGTACAGGAACAGGAGTGTGACACGTGGCGATACCTGGCTGAGCACCACTGCCAACAAGTGGTGCTCAGCCAGGCCAAGCTGGCTATAGTGCACACTTACAAAGCACACAGTGTTTAATACTAATTAGGCCAGTGAAGAACTGAACCTTGTAGAAGGTCATTTATTCTTTACTTTGCAGGTTGCCATTTTGCAGTGAATCCTTCAGTAAAACATAGCTTTGAATATTTTTGCAGTTTGTTAGCTGGTTCAACCCAGTTAAACAGAACCTTTTTATTATATGTTAAACTTCACAGACCAGAAAGAACTTTGTGAGGAACAGAAATATCGATTAAAAACAAAAAAAAACACCTGCCTAATTTTGGTCCTGCCAAAATAGTTCTGACCCATCAAGGCATGGATTCCACATAAATCCCAGACTAAGAACTAGGATATATTGTTGCCATGAAGGGGTGTACTTGGTCTGCAGCAATATTTAGGTGGGTGGTCACAGTAACATCTAAATGAATGTCAGGATCCAAGGTTTCCCAGCAGAACATTGTCCAGAGCATCACACTGCCTCTGTCAGCTTGTCTTCTTCCCATAATGTATCCTGGTGCCATCTCTTCACCAGTTAAGACATACACACGCACACAAA
>JBBJLS010000148.1:18896639-18911472 GCA_037577275.1 Bryconaethiops microstoma | reverse complement strand
ACAGACAGACAGACAGACAGACACACACACACACACACACACACACACACACACACACACACACACACACACACACAGTGTGTTAAATGATACAGTGGAAGTTCAATGCTTTTCGATACTACAACATGGTAAACAAGCTGATACACTCAATACTTGCAAGACTTTATTTAAATAGGCTAACACTATGCTGACACTGTATTCTGCCTACAAGCGAATAACACTGGGCATGCTAATTTGAGTGCATGGGCAGAGACAATTTGCATATCTAAAACATACAGGTGAAGAGTTTTACTCAGTAATATATGTGATCTCTTGCTCCTAGAAACAATCAGCTAAGCTATCTGTGTTAAACACAGTGTGATGAATTCTAGGCTTTACTGTATTTCCTCTCCCCTTCAGAATGTACTGAATGAGAACTGGGTTAAGGGATTGTTACTTTTAGGGATTATTTAACATTTAAATAGTATCGCATTGATACAAAAGTAATAAAATAAAATTGTATTGATAATGGTGTTGATTAAAAACTGAAAAAATGAATATTCAACTTAATATTCTGTACTATTAAACCATTAACCATTAAACCATTCCAACAATGATGAGTTTGCTATCATTTTATTACTGTAGTCATTATAGTTTATTATTATTATTATTATTATTATTATTATTATTATTATTATTATTATTGTACCATTATGGTTTCGAGAACTGTGGTATATGTATCTAAGTAAAATTTTGGTGTCATGTCATCTCATGACAACCCTACATACAAGTTTACATTGATAAACTTGTTGGCCGATAGCATCAGCTGATATTGAGGTTCCGTGGCTTTATTTTTCTCAGCAAAAACCAAATCGATAAAGCAGTGATATTTACTGACTTGTCTTATATACTAATAAACAAACATGTATGAAGAGAATCCTTTGCTTTTATTACTAAACTGATTATTGCAGTATTAAATGCTGAATACAAAACAATATTATGGTAACAAAAAATTGAATTCTGAACATTTAACATGACAATTAACAGAAAACGACTTTTTATTTAAAAAAAATAAGAAAAACAGGACTTATCAGGGTTTAATATAATATATTCATGGTTTATTCTATTTAAGTGTTTTCTTATTGCTAAGGGATGGACAATATGGAATTATTTTTATGATACATGGTGCATATCATGATATAACAGACAAAAAGTACAAGCAGTGCCTAATTTAAAAACTGCAGAGAAAAACTGTGTATAGTGATGTTAGGCTACAAAAACTTTTTTTTTACTGAAACATATTTTAATGTTCTTTAAGCCCAGACAACATGCTCCAGAATATCTAATTGCGTATCACCATAAAAGAGCAATAACATTATCTAGCGTCTGCTGTTGATTTGCGTTAAAAATGTGACAGCAGAGAGCTGAGCCACATCTGACAAGTCAGTTAATTACTGACAATAACATCAGTCATCAGAATTTTTAATTCTTCGAAACTTAAAAACAAATCCATGTCAGGCCGTACCACAAAAAAGCACAGACACACAAACGCATATGCACACACATCACATCGCTCTGTATCCTTGATCTGCAGCTATAACTCGAACCCATGGTATTGATCCCTAAGCCTTCAACAAATGATCAAACCTCTGCCCTTTCTGATATTTGCTCTATATGAGGGATCCCCCCTTTGCCAGAACACCCTGCCCACAAGACATGGAGGGAAAAAAGTCAATTATATACAACTTGCTTGGTTTCCCCTCAGGGATAGAATCCACAATTTCTAATCCGATCAATTCATGTCGGACAGGAGGCTGGATTCAGCGCTATCTCTGAAGTCCTGTAATCCAGGCTAAGTCTTCACACTGTCTGCCTCACTTGCAGAAGGAAAGGGTTCGGTCCAGCGCATGACACAGCAAATTAGCCATGTTGCTCATTCAGACACACTGGTGTGGATGGGTGCCAGTGCGGTAACAGCTGAGGATAACAGGATCAAATGCAGCTACTCGTCTCCTACGACACACACTCAGACTATGATAACTTCTTCATAAGCATCATGGGCAAATACCCGCCCCACGTAGTACGTCTGGCAGTTTCAGAATTCACGACTTTGGCTATCGGTGCCCGAATGGTTTTTAACAGTGCCTTGTTTGGCTGCTGACGAAATACTGCACATTGTCCTGTCACGCACATGGCACAGGCTGCTGGCCAGCGGTGTCACTGCACACATCGTAAATGAAGGGGAACCAGGAGAGTGGGCTGGGACGCTTTAACTTCCTCTGACATATTGTGCCTCATGTACATTCTGCATGGCTCCATAAAGAGAGCCTAATGACAGTCCAGGACACCGGCCAAATAGCTGACACGCATGGCGTCCCTGGTCAGCCCCACACCAGGATTTGATCCGTCTCATTACACTAGTCATTCAAATAATGGGCAGCAAAGGGAGCTCTGCTAAAGCTGGAAATAATGCACACACCGGTGTCCACACAGCATAACTCACGGTTCAATAGATAGATAGATGCTTTATTGTCATTTTCAGTACAACGAGATGTCGTTCGGGGCTAGCCCGCAGATGCACACAGTAAGAGTAAGAGTTAGAAAAATAAAAATTCAATATAGAAATGGATCACGCAGGAGTTAGAAGAAAAATGTAAGTAGACTAAACGCAGCAATGTAATGTCATATTATTTTGCAATGTTATATAATACAAATATAATATAACAACATTATATAGCTAATATAGTTCTTTCCTCATAAATAAGACAAAAAAGAGACAAATCCTTCAGAGTGACACATCTATTGAACTTCTGTACTGAAGAGAAATGTAAGATTCAACCCCCCGATCCTCATATATATGTTTGCAACAATGTCCGTCTCCAAATGTCCCAGTTGCCTCTATACATTCGGTCCACTCCTTACAGTGACATCCTTACAGAACAATAGCTCCCTATTCTCATTCACATGCATGCATGGAGAGGGAGAGTGAAAAAGAGAGGCGCGATAAACTGGGCACCCCTGCTCTTGTCTTGCTTCAAAGGAATGTGTTAGAGAGAAAAAGAGAGAGAGAGAGAAAGAGAGAGAGAGCGCGAGAGAGAGAGAGAGAGAGAGAGAGAGGGGAAAAAAAAGCAGGGAGCAAGACCCACACGATGTAGTTCCAGCCAATTGCATTCCAGAGAACTGACCATGGCTGGCGATAAACAAGGCACAATAGATCACTCTGCTCAAAAGGTATAAATGAACGCTAGACGTCGGAGCGGAGGAACAGTAGGGAAAAAAGGAACAGTCAACGCATTCGTTCTGCAATTCAGAAAAGCATAATTGCTTAAATCTTTTAACTCCAAAATGTCATTAGACTTGTGCAGTGCACGGCTGAAGCAATATGCATGCGAGGGTGTGTGTGTGTGTGTGTGTGTGTGTCTGTGCGTGTGTGTGCAGGGCTGCCAGGCTTACCCTCTCAAAACCAAAGCCCGAGCCAAAATCGCCTTAAATTGTCCCTCGCTGTAGCAAACAAAAAAGGCATTTAACACTCACCCGTTGTGCAGAGACTGAAATCTTTCAACCATTCTGGCACCACATCAGCACAAGCTCATATATCCCTCCACTGATATGTAAACAGCCCACTAAGATTTCTTTGTTTGGATTTTGAAGCTGGGTAGGTTTGCCTTTGCTGCGGCTGGTTTTACAGCTTTGAAGCAGGTGGATGACAAAACATCAATCTCTCTAGGCACAATGTGTAGCATGCACGGCTGACACACTCCTCACAAGCAATCGCCTATATAATAATACACTCCAACGCTGTACTCTGGGCTGGTAATATGAGCAATTGCTTAAAGGCAGTGATACAAAGCTGAATATCTGAGTATTTTTTGTTTGTTTGTTTTAAGAATGAAAACAGCAAATGTTTAACCGCCTATGCAATTTAAAGGCATTTCTGCACTCAGCATTTGTAAATATAGAACAAAGGAGTTTGTGTTTAGAAAGCAGCTGTAAAAATGAAAATTGAGCCTGAAATGAAATGTCCCATTATACCTACATATAATGTGAATATATTCATGGTGAACCTACCCAGTGCAAATGCAACAGTATACAGTGTGACACATTTAAAATGCATGCAGACATACAAAATAGAGTAATACAATATTTTAAAAGTTTAAAAAATGAACATGAAATTTAAATAAAATCTGTAGCTATATCTTACTGGTACAATATTACTTTGTGCAATGTGTAATTGTTCTTGTGCATTTTTGTCAATGTCTCCTGCTACCAAGCAACTGAGGTCACTCCAATGTGTATATGGTCATACATATACATATCCACCATGTACATATGCATACACATAGCCAATGTGTAAATAGACACATATAGTCATACAGGATTATATACACATACATATACATATACATATACATATACATATGTCTATATTTGTTTCATGTATAGTGTACTTTTAAAAATTATACTGTTATGTTTTGTCTAGCTTTTATTCTATTGGTTATGTTGCTCTTACTTTCTGAACACTTGCTGCTGTAACAATGCCAATTTCCCACTTGTGGCGCTAATAAAGGGTTATCTTATCTTATCCAATCATATCTTATATTAATAATACATATCTCATTAATCACACTGATCTGTTTAATAGGAAGTAAAGGAGTTTACCTGCCTGGCCGTCTGAACGAGTAGAAATAACGAGTAGAAATAAACGAGTAAAAATAACGAGTAGAAATAACAACTTGTTTTACAAAACTAGATTATTTATGTGAAAAAACGGGGGGGCAAGGTACAGAAGTGTCTGTGGTAGTCAAATAGTTTGTTTCTGATGCGTCACTTCCATTTTTTACCCAAAATACATGTTTATTTGTCTACATTGTTCCCTTTGAAAGAAACTAACCCTGGGAGGATGTCAGTCTCTTCTCTATCCGGGCTTCACATAAAGTTTTGCTGTTGAAAGTTTGACGCAGCCGTGGTTTGAGTCCAGAGCGGGAAACAGGTCCAGGGAGCAGCCAAAACAACTTCCAGTCGTTCATATTAACATGTTTTAACTTAACATTGTTTATGTTTAACATGTAGAAGGTCGTAGTAGCTGTAAAAGTTTGCAAAACTGTCTAAAGGTTCGAAAGAGGGCGAGTTAGCTAGGTGGCTAACTAAACCGGCAGCTAGATTAGCTCACTTTATCAGAAATTTCTGTAAATAGGAGAGCCAGTATATAACTTTTTTTTTTATTTGGTTCTTTTTTCACAATGACGGATAGCTTGCTTAGAGAGAGTCCGTTATTAGTTGCACTGAATAAGGAAAAGACAGTTTATGACGGATTTATCTCAGTACAGGTGGGTGCACAAGCTTTAGCTAGTGCTAAAAACAAACTTGTGAAGGTGTGGTGTTGTCCTGTTACCATGGTAACACCAAACAAAGTATATAGTGTATAGTGGATTCATGCATGCACCGTTAGTGCTGAAACACTATATAACATATTGGGTTGCCAACTTTTGTGTCTTTTAACAGGAAAAAGACTTCAGATTAAGAATATCTCTGCCTCCAGATCATCAACTGAAAAAAGCAAAGTATGAGAGAATTTTTGTTTTAAGTCTCTTTTTCTGACACTTGCACTGGCTCCCAGTCCAGTACAGAACTGATTTAAAAACATTGCTCATCGTGTACAAATGGTTTGGGTACTAAATACATCTCTGATATTTTTGATGTGTATAATCCTGGTATGTCTTTTAGATCTGCAAGAGCTGGCCAGCTAGTAGTGAGCCTAAACAAAACTAAACCTCGTGAAGTGGTATTTAGTCACTATGCAGCTTGCTGCTGGAATAAACTGCCCATCAGTATCAGATCTGCACCAAGTGTAACTTTCAAATGCTGATAAAAAGTGTGCTATTCTCTACTCCCTTCTTTTAGCCATTTGTACTTCTATGAAAGTCTGTTCTGTCCTGGATCTATGCTGGGTAGTTGCTCCTACCCCTTTGTCTGATCTTTTTAGGGCTTCTCATTTGCAGATTGCACTGTTGCTGGCGACTGAAGCAGTTACTGAAAAATTATCAGGACATCGTAAAACAGGTAATGTTACGCTGAATGAAAGTGCTTGACAAATTTTCCGTCTTCCTTCTTAGTTAGATTGGCCCATTGTTTAATTAACAGCAGGTATTTGATAATGTTATTCCTGTGACTTCAGGGCTCGAGGATTACTGTCTAGCTTATTTTACTTTGGGCGGCAAAGTTCATTATTTTTTTAAGCATTAAATAATTATTAACCCCGATGACCACCTCTATTAATCAAATGACAGGAAGAATGTTAAGTAGTGCTGATGTAGGCTAATAATAATGATGGTTCATTTTCCCCCCTCTTTATACAGAGGTTACATCACTCCTCAGATTTGATCAGTTTTATTTTGGAGCTGAGGACAATACTGGTAATTCTGCGATTCATATTTTTTGTTTTATGAAGTTTCTTTGTACACATTGTGGTATATACATATGGTGCATTGCCCTTTTTAACATGTTCTAAGTAATTTTCTTATCTTTACATTATATCTGGTCAGGAAGTGGTACTGAAGAGCCAGCCAGGGTGGGATTCCATCCCTCCGCCTCAGTACTATTTACAGCTCATCACAGAGATAGAAGACTTAGGATGGGATAAGTATGATATGTTAATTTAACCTGATACTTTTTCCTTTCCTGCTGTTTTTGTCAGTTAGTCTTGTAACAGTCATGACATTCTGACTGACAATTAATGGCCATATAAATAGTTAGCAATTTAATTGACTTGTTAATCTTATGCAACTATAAAAGTACAGACTAAGATAGCCAGATTCACAGATTAGCTAGGTATCTTGCTTCCTAGCTGCTGATATTGATTTGCACCCAAAAAAGCACAGAAACAGCTCTAGCTCAAATAAACACTGCTCACCATTTTTTCCCTTTCAGGTTCTGTTTTGTTTTATTTACATGTGAATCAATTCAACTGGTGAAAACAGACAGTTCATATTCTATTTGTTGTGATTTAAGATAGGGCTCCAATTGAATGTTTTTAGTTTTGAAAATCCTATTGATTAATATCCTGAATATTTGAACATTCTATATTAGGATGTCTGTTCTTATCTGCAAAGGGCAAAGTTTTCATTCCAACACAGCTGGTCACATTGGAATAAAAAAAAAACAACCCAAGACAGATACCCACTGACTAAACAAGTAGAATCGTGTGAGCACCCTAGCTTCTTTTGAATAAAAGCTTGCACACTGTAACACACAATAACGTTGAAAACCCCTGCTTCATAACAATAAGAAAATGTAGTTTACTTTATAATGACAAAAAAAAAAAAAGATTATTATTATTATTCCATTAATGCAATTTGAAATACTGTGAGCTTATAAAAAACACACTGATTATCACCGGTTAAGACATACATTAGTTTGAAGTTTGAATATGTGCTACTACTGGTGACTCACGAGAATCTAGTTTTATAAACAAACGCTTGTTTCCAGTCAGGCTGATAAGAAGCAGCCAAAATATGACCATCGTAATGAGAAAGCTAACAACCGAGCACAATAATTGGTCATCTTAGAGAACTGGATCATCTCAAGTTATTTTGAAAAAAGTAACTTTGTTATAACAGTTGAGAGATCTGTGCTTATTGCTTTAAAATTTGGAATCTTAAAGGTGCAAACAAGACTTGATTCTACTGGCTCTTCTACTATACATATTTCCACCTGCTTTGAGAATATTTCTGCAATTTATGCATTAATAAAGCATCATGATGACCCAAAAATGCTTTTACAGCTTCGGTTTCAATGTAGTTTTGACAGAGAGATGCAAATTTTAATCAGTTCAGGAGTTGTTTGCAACAGAAAGGGTTAATGTGGTTTGTAAGCCACATCATGCTGTGATTTTGGTAGGCTTCACAGTTTCCTCTTTCTATTAACGGTCAGAGATATAATTATGATATTAGCAAATGCAAATTGTTCTAATTGGGAGCCCACTCTCAAGTTTAATGGGGAAATGTCGAACTTTTATGAGAGAGACGAGACAAGGTGCACATTTCAGCCCTGAATTGCGGTCAGAAGCATTATACACCAGCTCTATCTGTAAATGCACTTGAGATTAATTAAGATCCTTAATTCGTATCAGTGGTAATAGCCTCAAGTCTGCCATAGTTATTGACTCTGATTGGTTTAGGCAAGGGGGAAGTGCTGCAGAACCTGGTCATTTTAATGAGTTTTAGTTGCCTTGAAGAAGGCACGTTTAGTGTTAATTACTGTAAAGATGGGGTCAATTCTTCACTCTCCTCTTATCCTCAATATAGCTCGAAAGTGTTAGACATTAAGAAAAATTAGAGACCATCATAATATGACCACTCAGTTGGAATCATGTGAGTACATTATGTAGAATATATTGTACATTTTCATAAACAAGACCAAAGTTAAGAGAAAAACAAGACAATGTATATTACTTTGCTATTTTTTGGACGATTTTGCCTCTGCTCTGATATGCATATTTGAACTGCTTTTATTTTTTTTTATTATTTTTTTTTGGACAGTCATTGCACTGGGGCCATGGTGGGAGGTTGTCACAGCCTGCACATATATGAGGGATAGAAACCGAGGCTTTCGCCGTAGTCTTTTAACACCCCACCAGGATAATGACACCTGAAAATGTTTCCTATTGGCTATCCCTCTCACCATCTCAGTCTAGCTAGCACTTATATTTTAAAACACATGATCTCTGGTGGCACCTGTGAGAATGGAATAACATTTACTATTTTCAGCACAAGGCTCTCGGAAGCCGCGGTGTGGAAGCGCCAAAAGCAGCTCGACAATATCACAGCTTATATTTTTGAATTACTCTTTCAGACAAATTTTATACTGTTGTATCTTCATCCGTGGCCTGTTTGTATGCACATACACCAAATATTCCCTCCAACGTTTATGAGCGCCGCTGATTTTGTAGTTGCAAATGTAATGCTCTCATCAATCCTCACAGCAAGACATCAAGCTGTCAAGCTGTTTCAATCATCTGAACTGAATGCCAGCAAGGCTTGATACTTCGGTTGGCGATCTCTGTAGAATGTAGAGTAGCAGAAAGGCATTCTAGCTTGGAAAAAGGTTTCTGTTTAGTGGAAATGAATGAATCGCACGGTCCTAAGGCGTAGATTCATGTAACTGAATGCAATACTCATCCCATTGCTTTATGGAGTGTAAAAGCGGGGGGGGACTATTCAGAAAGTGAAGGAATGCTGAATGCATATTGGGAGTTCCTAAGAAAGATGAGAATGTTGGTGGGTATGTTAATTATACTTTCAGTTAGCGAGCAAGGTAATGAGAAAGATGCCCATTCTGACCAAGAATAGAGTGGGTGAATGGTGAAAGGACTGCTGCTACTGCACAGTACGATGAGGGGATAATTTCATTGTGTTAGGTGGGAGAGAAAATATGTTGGGGGAAGAAAGGGAGTATATTCTAGTAGTAAAAAGTTGAGGAGAGTGAGGTGGACTGCATGGTGTTGCTTGTCTCTGTGTGTTTTATGTGGAGCTAAGTGCAGTGTGACAGAAGGTGAATGTGTGTTCTTACAGTCTTTGCTGATGGCAACGTCCAGTTCAGTGTATGTGTGTGTATGTGTGAGAGAGCCATTCCCAAGTTATATCCTGACACAGCTCGTAAATAAGCAGAGGAAATAGGACCATGTCAGGTGGAACAGTGGGGCATTAGCTAGCATAAATCTGCAATGAACTGGTACCAGCAGAGCAGCGCTGTGGAAATGGAGACTTCCAGGTTCATTTACAAGCAAAACCTTACTTTCAGAATTAAATTAAATCACTAGATAGTCTACAAAAACCTCCACAGGTCTCTGATTCCTGCTAAAAGTTTCAATCCTACTTCACAGCAGATAACTTTTTATATCACCTGGATGCTATGTAATTTGCATAATAGGGTGCACATTAGCATTCCTTCAAAGTGAGCCAAAATGCGTTTTCCTTCAATAATGAGAGATATTTCCTTGTGAAACATGGTATTAGGTAATGTCTCTGAGCTAGCTGAGCATTTTGGCTTGACGATGAGTGGGAGTGGTGTTAGGGAGGAGGGGTGGGGGTTTATTTATGTTTTCCCAGTCTGCTGGTGCACAGTGACGTAGCTAAAAATCTGAAGACATTTTAGGCAAAAATCATTGTGTTTTGTTAGAAGAAAATGAAACAAGAATTCTGCCTTGGAGGTAAGACATTAATCATGTATAATATAGTCAAGCACATGAGCAAAAGTTAAAAAGGTCAGATCTGATTTCAGGTTGACTAAACGTGAAGAGGGTTTAACAGCCCTGGAGACATGTTTTTCCTGGAGGGTTTTGTTCTTACTGGTGAGAATGCTTAATAAATGTGGCCATATGAATATACACACTCCCAGTTGACCTGTGCTGTTCACTAATGTGTGCTGTTATTGATCTGCTTGGCAGGCTACTCTCCATCGATACAGACTTCCACACACTTCAGCTGAGGGCAGAGGACTCCTCAGACCGCCAACATGCCATTACAGTCAAGCTAAAGCCTAAGGTGTGGTTAAGGACTATCTTCTTAAACATTATATGCCTCACCATTTTCTTTTTGTCTGCCACATTTATATTATATATATTCAGTTACCACAGTCAATTTTTACTTGTTTCCCTGTTGAGACTCAAAACACATTTGCAACTTAAGCTATGTGTGGGCTGTTGTTGTTTTTTGATTATGGCCATTAACCATTGTGAAGAACCATTTAAAGTTTCTTTATCAAAGAACCTTAGAAGAAACCTGTTATCAGTACTTTGTACTGGATGTAGCGTCTTATTACATGTTTCTAACTTTGTTTTCAGAACTAATTCCACTGTGGTTTTGTTGTGTATTCTTGAGTTTTGAGTCCACACGTTTTCACTGCTTTTATGCATATATAAAAATATTTTTGTATATTTTATTATATAGTAAGGTACGGTGAGTATAGAAACGAATAACCGAGTTCAAAATATCTGCACTTTGCAGCCTCACTTGGATGTTATAAGTTGCACAGAGTAAATACAGCTGGAAAATTTCGTTGTGGGTATTTGCATGTGTGTGGGTGTGTGTCCTCATTTCATGCTACAAAGCAATAAAATGTGAATATTTTGAAGGGGTTGATCCATTTCTATACCCACTCTAACTGACATTGAGCAACACAGTGATTGGTTGAAAACTACTTGAATAACATCTTTACTACATTACTTGAGTAATGTATTCAGGAAACAGGTAAAGTTCCAGTATATGCTAATTTACTCATATGCACACCATACACTAATCCTTAAAAAAGCAGTAATAACAATAATAAACTTAGTGTTTAGCTAAGTTTAGGTAACTTTAAGTAAGTGGGGCCAATGTGCTGTGACTGGAATATTGTGTACAGAGATTTTAGGTGAGATTCTAACTTCCCCTAAAGGAGAGAGGAGAGAAGGTGAGATGTGCAGAGGAAGAGATAAGAGTGTGAGTGATCTCCATAAAGTGATTACAGGGGCCTGGGCAAAAGCAGAAAATTGAGATGTGTGAGAGGTGCAGTAGCTCCCACACTATTTGTATGCATGCGTGTGAGAGAGTCAGTGCAAGGCCAAGGCAACTCCAGGTTTGGAGAGGTGGTGGGGTAGAGCTGCCAGCGGCAGGTTGCTGGCGCTGCGCAGGGTCCTGATGAGATTCAGCAGGGCGTGAGGAACCCTCTGTGCCCACCTGCCCGCTAAGGGGTAAAAATAGCAGTGATCCCCCTGCCTCACATCTGCTCATCCTTGCAGAGCAGGGCATTTCTCTCCAGACCTCCAGCAGCCAGCACCCCCCTATTTGGTCATGCTGGGTAGGTGTGCAAGCTGAAGTAGGCCTAGGATACACATAGGTAACCTAACACTGGCATTATTATGCATATAAATTGTGCTATAAAAGTATTTTAGTTTGATATCGTTACTCCTTTTTATTTACCATTATAGATGCTAGTGATTGAGCTTAAAGATATGAAAGTCTAAAGCACGGTAATATTTTTCATATTTGTGGTGTAGTTACTGAGAAAGCAGACACTGAGAGATAGCCCAGGTATGTACAATATTTGTTATCTAGGCCATCTTATTGTCAGTTATGTCTCCCTCAAACATTTCAGGACGTTCCTCTCTGGAGATCCCAATTTCCTTCCTTAGCTCTGTGCAGTTTAGCATCTTCATTTGCTACAAAGATGGAAAAAAACAATCATTTTTTTGGCCTATTTTCTGTTCCTCACAGTATCCAGCTGAAGCTCCAGAATGCTCTGCAGACCTCCCCGTCCCATTGGCTGTTACATGGACCCCACAGGTATGCTGCCTTAACTTAGTTGCTTTGACTTTTATTGCATTGTTGTAATTGGCCTCCTTTTACTCATCACAATGGTGCTAATTACTTCAAGGTTGGCATTTGAAGACATGTTTATGTGGATGATGAAAGGTGTTCTGTACAGCGGGATTGCTTTGATGTTACATTCCTTAAAATAATTTACAGTTCTCAGAGGCTTAAAGCATGCCAGATTAACTGAGAGGACAGTAAGGAGATTGGAAGAGGTGTGAAAGAAACCTCTAATAAGACACAACTAATTAAACTGAGAGGCCCGAAGCCCAATGTATTTTGCGTTTCATATTTCTATGAATAAAACAGAAGAAGAGAATGATGTATTGTTCTCCTCAGTCGTATATCAGAATGTTACACTGATACCAAATTTAGCATGACAATATTTAATACCAAAATGACACAGAAATGAAAAACATACGCTATCCACTCAAGTGTGCTGGAATGGACAAAGGGAAATATGGAAAATCACATTTAACATTATTCAGCACGTTCTGAAGGAAACAATAACAGTGAGACAAAGACAAAAAATATAATCTAACCGTCATCACCAATAGAAAATGAAAACTTTTGATATATTGTGAAACGCTAGTGTTGAAGGTGAGACGGGTTTTGCTGGCTGAGTACTGTTGCGTCTGTAGCGTGGCATCTGTACATGGCTCTCTGACAGAGAAGACCAGCTCAGCACAGAGCAGCCTTCTGCTGGCTGCTGCCCTGCTGGGCTGCTGATGTCTTGATGCATCTCCTTTGTTCTGAGAAAAGAAAGGTCTGTCTGCCTGTCTCTCAAGCTGATTTAAATGAATAATTATACAGTGGTATTGTCAGGCCACAGTGCAACTGTGCGTGTGTGTGATGTAGTATACAGTAGTGATCAGAGCCTTTGGCTGGTCGAGCTCTCTGTATTGTGGCAGACGCAGCAGTGCAGGTGTGACTCCACAGGAACACAGCTCAGTCAGCCCCATAGCCAGCATCCTGGGGCCTCGTTCATCAAACTTGAGTGCACACAGAATGTGCCTTAATCATGCATATGCCAGTTCTGGTAATAAAGACAGATATTAAGTGAACCTTGCTATATCCTCAAAAACCTCTGGCCAGGCGTACACACATTTACTTTCAGGTGAAACCAAGACATGTTGGCGGCCAAACATATCTTGTAACAGTTATGTTACATTGCATATTTGATTCACTACTAAATGTTTTATTGTATATTGTGTGGTAGCATATTTGTGATCTCTATTATATCTATTTATGAGAGATAATTGCTCAATGTGTAGGTCTATGTAATGAATACAGTTATAAGTGAAAGTGTTTCCAGGAAACCATGACTCTGGTGACATTGAACATGGTGCTTATTGAATAGTGGATTTAATTCTTCAAAGCAAGATACAGTGGTGTTTGAAAGTGTGTATACTCTTTAGGTTTTTTTTAACATTTCTGTATTAATGACATTTCTATGTCTTTATTACAATATTTGTGAAACAGTTTTGTAACCCTTGATTTGAATATCTGGTTGACCCCATTGTGCAGTAATAACTGCAACTAAACATTTTCGGAGATGTTTTAGACCGTTAATTGTTCCAATAATGTTCCATCCTTCTAGGCTCAAATGCAGAAAAATGGGCCCAAACCATGATACTGTCACCACTTTCACAGAGGCAGTTTCATCCATTTGCACACAAACACTTTGACTGTCAACTACTGTACTGCAGCTTTTTAGAGGTAGTTTTGTAACCTTCTCTAGTCTGATGAACATCAACAGTTCTTTTTCTGAAGTCCTCATAAATCTTTTGTTCATGCCATGAGACATTACCACAAACATGTGTTGTGAAGATCAGACTTTAATTGGTCCATGTTCTTTAAATAAAATAGGGCACCCACCTACACCTGATTGTCATCCCATGAACTGAGAACATTGCTAATCCTAAAGGTTCACATACCTTTGCGATGGTGAAGAACTCATATAGGTCATATTGGATCATTCTCCTCAATAAATAAATTACCAAGTATAACAGTCTCATATGTTTAATTAACTTTTAGGAAATGTTTTAGGTCATGTTTATGCAGAGATATGTAAAATTCTAAAATGTTCTAAAACTTTCAAGCACCACTGTACATTTTCTTAGAAAGGGAAGATCTTCATTGGCCATTACTACTATTGTCCAGATTAACACTGTAATATAATTAGTATGCAGGCTTGTAGTAATCATAAAGCCAAGGCATCAAACACTGTAAACAGACCTTTGTGGATCTGGTTAGCATTTAGAAAAACCATGGCATATTTGACTTTTTGCATCATAACCAGGGAGTCATTAATTTCTCCTCCTTTCTTTTTCTTAATATTTATACAGTGGGGACAGAAAGTATTCAGACCCCCTTAAATTTTTCACTCTTTGTTATATTGCAGCCATTTGCTAAAATCATTTAAGTTCTTTTTTTTTCTCATTAATGTACACACAGCACCCCATCTTGACAGAAAAACACAGAATTGTTGACATTTTTGCAGATTT